>JAJOOO010012635.1:0-13548 GCA_029582685.1 Solanum piurae | reverse complement strand
TTTAAATGTGTGGATGTAAATAAGTTTTTTATTCCGCACTATTTTCATTATTGAATGCAATGAATGACTATGTGGCTTGTATAAGACCCCTTCGGGGTTGAATACGCCATGTTACGACTAGGGGGTACTCTCGGGTCGTGACAACTTGTTTTGTGGAGTAGCCTGAAAGAAAGATATGACCACTTGAAGATGGTCATACATCCAAAGGCACGATATGATTGGATGCATCTAAGGCTACAAGACTTTAAGTCTTGAGTATAATTCTACCATGTTCAAAATCACTTCTTAGTTGAAACTATGTGGAGAAACGGTTAGTGAGATTGATATAATAGAAAAGATGTTCTCCATTTTTCATGCCTCAAATGTTCTCCTACAGCAAAGATATCGAGAGAAAGGTTTCAAAAAGTATTTAGAACTAATTTCTCATCTTCTCGTGGCTGAGCAAAATAATGATTTATTAATGAAAAATCATGAGAATCGGCTTAATGTGTCTGAACCACTTCCTGATGTGAATGAGGGGTACACCCACCATGTTAGGCGTGAAAAAGGTCGCGGACTTGATCGTGGAAGTGGACGTGGACGTGGACATTGATTGTAATTATGGTCAAGAACAAAATTATTTTCCTGGTGTTCATCATTCAACAAATAAAAACCACAATCAAAAGGAAAAAAGATAGGATGAGAAATGTGAAGCAATTAGGGTTGTGGTGGAAAAGGTCTGCACGTGATTATTGTAATGCCAAACACTTGGTTGAACTTACCAAGATTTGCTAAAGAAGAAATAGAAAAATCCTGAAGCGAATTTTGTCTCTGAAAATTAAGTTGACATCACACACTTGGATGTTGCAGATTTCTTCGCACATCCTCAAGGAAAGATAGATCACTTGATTGGTGATGGTTCTGTGGCCATGGAGGAGTGAACATCTTGTTTGTCTTTTTTTTGTAGTTATTAAATAAAGCATCTACAGATAGTTGTTTACATGAGTGTTAGTTTTTCTTTTTTTTATTTAGTATTAATTAGTTTTGTAATAGATTATTGAATTGAACTTGAATTTGATTTTGACTTAGTTAAAAAATATTTTTTATATTTTATTTGCTACCTAAAAAGAAAACAAAAAAAAACTGCATCTTATTAATGTCATTGATAAATGTACATTTTATTTGTATTTTAATCTTGAATATTTGAGCTGATTTTTATATTTGGAAAAGTTTTCGACGAATATTTTTTAGTCAAACACTAAACCCTAATATGTGTTTGTAATAAACTAAGTCTTAAATTAGTCTAGTGAATAAATAATACAATTACTATTAGTTTGTTTTCTAATAGGTTTTGTTTATTTTTATTGTATGGTGTAGTTGAATTTTTAATATATTGAGTGTATTAAGTATATCAAAAATAGTGTGCTGAAAAGCTATTGAATATCTATTTAATTATTTTACACTAGTTAATGCATTTTTTTAATTGTAAAAATGTCAAGTAACACAACTTATTCATATAAACACGAAAAAAAATAAAAAAATATACATTGGTATACTATTGTAACACTCGGGAAACTAGTAGACTAAACTACAGCTTGACGTTAGGGTTAGAGCCCTGAAATGTACTTCCCCGTACCTTAAAATAAATGTTTTCATTTTTGAACGTCAAGGTTCCAACCCCAAGGACCAACCATGGGTTCTTGAGGAATGCACAAAAATATGCATAGGCAGTGACCCATGAGGGGCCACTCACACCCCGTAGGCCCCCCATGCCTCATGGGTGAGGGGACATAGATGGATTCTACAGGATCAAGTCCTAGAACCCCGACCCACGCTTCACTAGCACGAGCCGTGGGTCCAACCACGGTCCGTCTGTGAAGGGGTCGTGGGTGATGACTGGAAACCATTTTTGAGAATTAGTTGAGGGGTATTTTGGGGTTTTTCATTTTAAGTTAATATGAAGTGACATCATTCTATATTAATTTAGACTAACTATATATAGTTTTAAAACCCCCAAATCAAGGCATCTTCTTCATAACTCCAAATTCCCAAATCAAAAAACCATTTTCCCTCCCAAAACTCTCTCTCTAGAACTCCAAGGAAGAAGAAAATCAATCTAGGGTTTGAAGAAGAAGGCTTGTTTACTCAATTTCATTGGAGAATCAAAGCTAAGGTATGGTAGCTCTTCATCCATGGATAGAATTCATCCATGGGGCCCTTCAAAATTCCCAATTTCAAAGCTAGAAATCCCAAAAGTTGGGGTTTTACTTCAATCTCATGGATTCCTTTCAAATTAGTTTTTAATGATTTAATTATGTTTTATTATGGATATATTGATGATTTTATATGGTTTTATGTTGAATCCCCCAAGAATCCATGAATTCCCCTATTTTCCCAATTTGGATCTCAAAGTGTGGGTAATGATTGATGCAAGTAGAATAAGATAGAATTATTCATGTAGTAATTGAACTACTTGAATTAGGTTATCATCCATGTATAAATTAGTAATTCTAGATGTGTTGATGGATTGTAATCTATGGTCCTTGAAGGGTAAAGTATGAGAATTATGCATGATTATGGGGTTTATGTATATGCTTTATGAACACTTTAAGAGTAAAGTGAATATGATTATAATCTAGTTGTTGTATTATTGGATGATTATCCTCATGTACACACCTATGCATGAATATTATATGATGTGAAAGGTTTTCTCACAAATATGATGATTCTAAGGTTGAAAGGTTATTCTCACCTATTGAATCTATGAGCTATCTTATGAATTATGTTGGATTGAGTGTCAAGGCATTCTTTCATGAATATGAGCTTAATTCAAGAATTATTATGTACTCCATGGGAATTATGCTTAGCACCGAGTTGATATTGAATATGAGATTGAAGCTCCCCCGCTAGAAAGGGCGGGTTTCTAGAAAGTATCTCCTTGAGATGGAAGCTCTCCCATTAGAAAGAGCGAGTTTCTAGTAGCAATCTCCTTATCCCATAAACTATGTGCCCCCATAGGTTATTTAGCTAGTCGATCCACCTAAAATCTAAAAGTATGGTTCTACCTTAGGTAAGTAGGACACCCCTTTTTGGTGTGGGTAACATCGGATTCCATGGAAGCTCACATGGTTTATGTCGGTTAATGGTTATTCCCACTATGATAAGGATATGAATTATGAATTATGAGATTGAACATATGGACCATTTGATAATTGTATTGTAGGTTCTTAAGGACCAACAACTTTTTGCAAAGTTTAGCAAGTGTGAATTTTAGTTAAGGTCCGTAGCTTTCCTTGGTCATATTGTGTCAAGCAAGGGTATTGAGGTAGATCCAAAGAAGACGAATACGGTCAAGAGTTTTCCTAGATGTCTAACTCATTACGACATTAGAAGCTTTTTGGGTTTGGCCGGTTACTATAGGAGGTTTTTTTAGGGGTTTCCTCCATTGCTTCTCCGATGATAGCTTTCACTCAAAAGAAAGCTAAGTTTCAGTGGTCAGAGGCTTGTGAGAAAAGATTCCAAGAGTTGATAGATAGATTTACATCCGTCCCGGTGTTGACCTTATCGAAAGGTAGGTATGGCTTTGGGGTATATTGTGATGCTTCTAGAGTGGGGTTGGGATGTGTCCTCATGCAAAACGGTAAAGTGATTGCCTATGCTTCAAGGCAACTTAAAGTCCATGAGAAGAATTATCCGACCCATGATCTTGAATTAGCGGCGGTGGTGTTTGCCTTGAAAATATGGAGACATTACTTGTATGGAGTCCATGTGGATATTTTCACCGATCACAAGAGTCTTCAATATGTGTTTAGTCAAAAGGACTTGAATCTCCGACAAAGAAGGTGGTTAGAATGTTTTAAGGATTATGACATGAGTGTCCTTTATCACCCCAAAAAAGCTAATGTTGTAGCGGATGCACTTAGTATATTATCCATGGGTAGTGTGGCTCATGTAGAGGAATGAAAGAAACAATTGGTCTGTGAGGTGCATATATTGGCCCGACTAGGTGTCCAACTAGTGGATACCACCAATGTGGTGTCATGGTTCATAATGGGTCCAAATCTTCCTTTGTGATTGATGTGAAGTCTAAGAAAGAACTCGATCCCTTATTAGTTGAGTTGAAAGAGTCGGTACTCAAGAAGTCCGTTGAGGCTTTCTCCAAAGGGGGAGATGGGGTGCTTAGGTACCAAGGTAGGTTATGTGTTCCGGATGTTGATGGTTTGAGGGATCAAATTCTAGAGGAAGCTTATAGTTATCGATATTCTATTCATTTCGGGAGCCACCAAGATATACCGTGATCTACGGGAAATCTATTGGTGGAATGGTATGAAGGAAGATATTGCGAGATTTGAAGCCAAATGTCCTAATTGTCAACAAGTTAAGGTTGAGCATCAAAGACCGGAAGGCTTGTCACAAAATATTCATATTCCTACTTGGAAGTGGGAGTATGTGAATATAGACTTTATTGTGGGTTTTCCTCGCACTTGAAGGCAACATGATTCTATTTGGGTCATTATCGATAGAATGACAAAATCAACCCACTTCATTCCCGTCAAGGTTTCTCATTCGACGGAATACTATGCCAAGTTGTATATAAGCGAGATAGTGAAGTTACACGGGGTTCCTTTATCTATTATTTCGGATCGAGGTACTCATTTTAGTTCACACTTTTGGAAGTCATTCCAAAAAGGGCTTGGTACTAAAGTTAAGCTTAGCGCGACTTTTCATCCCTAAACCGATGGGCAAGCGGAGCGTACCATCCAAACACTAGAGGATATGTTGAGGGCATGTGTTATAGATTTCAAAGGTAATTGGGATAACCCTTGCCATTAATACATTTTTCCTACAACAATAGTTATCATTCTAGCATCGGTATGACTACCTTCGAAGCCTTGTATGGTAGGAGATGTAGGTCTCCAGTTGGTTGGTTTGAGGTAGGTGAAATTGCTCTTATTGGTCTCGAATCGGTTTATGAAGCTATTGAGAAAGTTCGGCTCATTAGAGAGAGGTTGAGGACGGCTCAAAGTAGACAAAAGTATTACGCCGATGTGAAAAGAAGGGATTTAGAATTTGAAGTTAATAATTGGGTCTATTTGAAAATATCACCCATGAAGGGTGTGATGAGATTTGGCAAGAAAGGGAAACTTAGTCCCCAATATGTAGGCCCATATCAAATTTTGCAACGTATTGGGAATGTTAGTTATGAGTTGGAATTGCCAAATGATTTGGCCCCGGTTCATCCGGTATTCCATGTTTCTATGCTTAAGAAGTGCATTGGAGATCCGACATCCATTATTCCCCTAGAAGGGTTTGGAGTTGATGAAGTCTTTCCTATGAAAAGGTTCCTGTAGAGATCCTAGATCGGCAAGTCAAGAGATTGAGAAACAAGGAAATAGCTTATGTGAAGGTTTTATGGATAAATCATTTAGTTGAGAGTGCTACTTGGGAGGATGAGGCCGATATGAAGTCCCGATATCCTCATCTCTTTCCTTCTACTCCTATTCAAGCTTCAGGTAATTAGCTCCTTTTGAGTTTTAGTATTTTGGGAGTCATGTGAGTGGTATGTGCTTTTCCATGATTTCCTTATGTTATGCATGTTCTTGATGAAATTCATGTTTAGTAAGAAAATGAGTTTCCATGATTTATATTCCTCATGTTATTGTGCATTTAGTATGAGTTTCCTATTTGACTTCATGAGATGAGTTGATGAACATGCTTTAGTATTCTTTTGAGAGTAATTGCATATTGGCTCCATGATATTGTGTTGAGCATGATTTTTATTGGAGAAGGTAGCTCCTCCTATGAATATGAGAAATGTTGAATTTTCATGCATAGTGGATTGTTAGATGTAGTTCCTACTTCCTTGTGTTGCATTAAATATGTTTGAGATGGAGTTGCCGCTTCCTCCTTTGAATTTTGCATTTTGATGTTTCATGCATGATGGGATGCTAGTTTTGAGTCTATAATTTCGTAAGGTGTCGAGATTGTCATTCGAGGATGAATGTTCCCAAGGGGAGATATTGTAACACTCCAGAAACTAGTAGGCTAAACTAGATCTTGATATTAGGGTTAAAACCTTGAAATGTACCTCCCCGTACCTTAAAATAAATGTTTTCGTGTTTCAATGTCAAGGTTCAAACCCCAAGTACCAACCATGGGTCCTTGAGGAATGCACAAAAATATGCCTGGGCAGTGACCCACAAGGGGCCACTCACACCCCGTAGGCCCCCCCATGCCTCGTGGGTGAGAGTCCGTAGATGGAGACTACAGGATCAGGTCCCAGAACCCCGACCCACGCCTCACCAGCTCTGGCCGTGGGTCCAACCACGGTTTGTCTGTGAGAGGGTCGTGGGTGATGACTGGAAACCATTTTTGGTAATTAGTTGAGGGGTACTTTGGGGTTTTCCATTTTAAGTTAATATGAAGTGACGTCATTTTGTATTAATTTAGACTAACTATATATAGTTTTAAGACCCCCAAATCAAGGCGTCTTCTTCATAACTACAAAAACCCACTTTTCCCCCCAAAACTCTCTCTAGAACTACAAGGAAGAGAAGAAGAAAATCCGGCTACGATTTGAAGAAGAAGGCTTTTTCACTCAATTTCTTTGGAGAATCAAAGCTAAGGTATGGTAGCTCTTCATCCATGGATAGAATTCATCCATGGAGCCCCTTCAAAACCCTCAATTTCAAAGCTAGAAATCCCAAAAGTTAGTGTTTGACTTCAATCTCATGGATTCCTTTCAAATTAGTTTTTAATGATTGAATTATGTTTTATTATGGATATATGGATGATTTTATATGGTTTTATGTTGAATCCCCCAAGAATCCATGAATTCCCCTATTTTCTCAATTTGGATTTCAAAGTGTGGGTAATGATTGATGCAAGTAGAATATGATAGAATTATGCATGTATTAATTGAGTTACTTGAATTATGTTATCATCCATGTCTAATGTAGTAATTTTAGATGTTTTGATGGATTGTGATCTATGGTTCTTAAAGGGCATAGTATGAGAATTATGCATGATTATGGGGTTTATGTATATGCTTTATGAACACTTTAAGAGTAAAGTGAATATGAATATGATCTAGCTGTTGTGTTGTTGGATGATTATCCTTATGTACACACTTATGCATGAATATGCTATGATGTGAAAGGTTTTCTCACAAATATGATGATTCTAAGGTTGAAAGGATATTCTCACCTATTGAATCTAGGAGCTATCTTACGAATTATGTTGGATTGAGTGTCAAGGCATTCTTCCATGAATATGAGCTTAAGTAAAGACTTATTATGTACTCCATGGGCATTATGCGTAGATATTGAATATGAGACCAAAGCTCTCCCGCTAGAAAGGGCGGGTTTCTAGAAAGTATCTCCTTGAAATGGAAGCTCCCCTGTTAGAAAGGGCGGGTTTCTAGTAGCAATCTCCTTATCCCATAGACTATGTGCCCCCATAGGTTATTTAGCTAGTGGATCCACCTAAAATCTAAAAGTATGGTTCTACCTTAGGCAAGTAGGACACCCCTTTTTGGTGTGGGTAACACCGGATTCCATGGAAGTTCACATGGTCTATGTCGGTTAAGGCTTATTCCCAATATGATAAGGATATGAATTATTAACTATGGCTACTCAAGAAGCTTTATTTAGTATGGGTGGTATTATGGGATCTTATTCATGCATTGCACAAGTATGCTTTGAGGGTATTTATGGTATGCTCCTTTTATGGTATGATGGTCTATGAGTTGATTATGCTTATGATTCATGTTTTTCCATTATCTTCAAAATGGTGCTTTAACTTAGCAAATTGAATGCATTCAACTAAAATGTCCCTTTTTGCATGTTTTCAAGATTTTTATGCATGGCTATCATACTTAGTGCGTTTTTGTACTAACCCATATTTTCCTATATTTTCTCCAAGTGTACGGTCCAATTCTTAAGGTGGTCATCATTTCGTTCAAGCTTGGATTCGACTATTCTCTTTACTTGTGGTGAGTCCTCATGATTCGAGGACAGGAAATTCACTTTGAGTTTCATTTCAAGTATTTTGTTTTGAACTATGTTGTATGGGCTATGTCCCTTTTCATATGAACTATTGTAATAGATGGCTAATTGAGACAAGCCTAGACTTCCGCTTTCCTTTATAAAAAATTTTGGACTTAAATGCGTTTTTACTCTTATTGTTCTATTGCTTTATGTTATGGTATGCTAAGTGGCTTACATGGTGCCCTTTCGCGGTTCTATGTGCCTTGTTACGTCTAGGGGGTACCCTTGGGTCGTGACAACTATGTGCATGTGTTTATTACTTTATTAATTACATAGTCAAAGATGGTTATCAGTTTATTATACTATCTAACTTTTACTTTGTAATAAAGCCTTGATAGATATTTATTTCATTTTATTTGAAGATGTGGACAATTCTCAAAGCATATTATCTAATTATGAAGACATTTCCTTGATTGATTCTTGTACAACACATACGATATTCAAAAATGAGAAATATTTTTCTCATTTAAGTATGAGCAAAATAAATGTTACTATAATTTTTGGTAGTACTAATACGATTGAGGGATTTGGAAGAACCATAATAATTTTGCCTAGGGGAACTAAACTCATCATAAATAATGCTATTTTTTCTCCTAAGTCTTGGAGAAACTTGTTGAGTTTTAAAGATATCCGTTGTAAAAATGGTTATCATATCCAATCAATGGATGAAATAAATCTTTAATATCTTGGTATCACCAAAAATGTTTCTGAGCAGACATGTGTTATAGAAAGTTTTCTGCTTTATGTGTTGGCTTGTATTGGACAAGAATTATTGCAATGGAAGCACATTCTATTGTAAATCAAATGTTTATGATTTCAATACTTTTGTACTTTGGCATGATTGTCCGGAACATATTGGGTCTATAATGATGAGACGAATTATAGAAAATTCAAATGGACATCCATTAAAAGAGCTAAAAATTCTTTTAAATAGTGAATTTTGTTTTGCTGCTTGTTATCAAGGCAGGTTAATTGTGAGACCATCACCAATGAAAGTTGAGATTGAGTCCCCTGCATTCTTGGAACATATACATGAGAATATTTGTGGACCTATTCACCCACCTAGTGTGTCTTTTAGATACGTTATGGTCCTAATAGATGCTTTTTCTAGATGGTCTCATGTGTCTATTGTCATCTCGTAACTTGGCATTTGAAAAATTGTTGGCACAAATAATAAGATTAAGGGCACAATTTTCTGATAATCAGATTAAGTCTATTCGCCTTGATAATGTTGCAGAGTTTCCATCTCAATCATATAATGATTATTGCCCATCAATTGGGAAAAAAGTTGAACACCCTATTGGTCATGTTCATACTCATAATGGCCTTGTTGAGTCATTAATTAAACGTCTATAGTTGATAGCAAGATCGTCGTTTCTCCAAACTAGGTTGTCCACTTCTATAAGGGGTCATGCATTTTTGCATGTTGCAACACTTATTCGTCTCAGACCGATGAATTGTCATAAATTTTCTCCACTGCAATTGGTTATGGGTCAAGAACCTAATATATCCCATTTAATAATTTTTGAATGTGTTGTACATGTGCTTGTGGCACCACCAAACCGCACTAAGATGGGCCCTCAAAGAAGGTTAGGAATATATGTTAGGTTTAAATTGCCCTCCATTATTCGCTATGTTGAAGTATTAATTGGAGACATGTTTACTGCTCAATTTGCAGATTATCGGTTTGATGAGATAATTTTCCCAAAATTGGGGGGGGGGGGGATAGACATAAAAAGAGAAATTTTGTGGAAAAATGTATCATTGTCTCATATTGATCCATGTTCTTCTATTTATGGGCAAGAAGTACAAAAGATCATTCACATGCAAAAAATTGCAAATCAAATGCCAAACGCATTTACAGATTTAAAATGGATTACTAAATCATATATTCCTATAGAGAATGTCCCAATTCAAATTGATGTCCCTATAGGACCATCCACTAGTGTCATAGCTAATGAGTCAAAGGCACACTCAAAGCATGGTAGACCATTGGGTTTTAAGTATCAAAATCCTAGAAAAAGGAAAAATTGAAGGCCAAGATGACACTATAAAGAATCTCATATAGAATTTCAAAATTTGAATAATTCAGATATCCATGAAGGAATCAATGAGCTTGAGACTCAAGAAAATAATGAACTATTCATAAATTCAAGAGATATTGAAATTAATCGGAATCAGAAATAGTGGCTGATTATGTCTTTGCATATAATATTTCAAAAAAATCATGCAAGATAGTGAGGATCTTGAACCTTTATATGTTGTAGATTGTCGACAAAAAATGATTGAACAAAATGGCAAGAATCAATTCAATCAGAATTGAATTCACTTGTCAAGCATGAAGTTTTTGGACCTATAGTTCAAACACCTAATGGTATTAAACTTGTTGGCTATAAATGAATTTTTTGTACGAAAATGAAATGAGAAAAATGACAAAAAAAGGTAGAAAGCATGCCTTGTTGCACAAGAATTTTCACAAAAGCCTGGTGTCGATTATGAAGAGGCATACTCACCCGTTATTGACGCAATAACATGACATTATCTCATTAGTTTCACAGTCCATGAGAGACTTGAAACAAATTTGATGAATATGGTAACAACCTATCTTTATAGATCACTTGATAATGAGATATACATAAAAATTCTTGAAAGATTTATGATGCCTAAAGCATGTAGTTTAAAATCTTGGGAAATGTATTCAATTAAATTGTAAAGATCATTGTATGGTTTGAAGCAATCTGGACGCATGTGGTACAACCGTCTTAGTGAGTATTTATTTAAGGAAGGTTATACAAATAATGCAATTTACCCATGCATTTTTTATAAAGAAAACAAAATCAAAATTTGTTGTACTTGCTATTTATGTTGATGACATAAACCTTATTGGAACTATTGGCTTCAATGAGAATTGATTATTTAAAGAATGAATTCGAGATGAAAGATCTTGGTAAGATAAAATTATATCTTGGTTTGCAAATTGAGCATTTGACAAACAAATTTTTTGTTCATCAAGATGCCTACACAGAAAAAGTGTTGAAAAGATTTTGTATGGATGAAACGCATCCATTAAGTACTCTGATGGTTGTTGGTTCACTTGATGCGAATAAGGATCCATTCTGACCTCAAGAAAATAATAAGGAAATCCTTGGTTCTGAAGTACCATATCTTAGTGAAATTGGTGTACTAATGTATCTTGCTACACTACGGGGCGTGATATAGCCTTTTTAGTTAATTTGTTAGCAAGGTATAATTATGTTCCTACTAGGAGACACTGGGATGGGATCAAACACATATTACGATATTTAAAAGGAACTACTGATATGAGCTTATTTTATTCTAACAATTGCAGTCCCAATTTTGTTGGTTATGTTGATACAAGATATTTATCTGACCAATACAAAGCTCGATCTCAAACAAGCTATGTGTTTATATGAGGGGGTACTGCCATATCTTGGAGATCTACAAAGCAGTTTATCGTATCCACTTCATCAAATCACGCTGAGATAATAGCCATTCATGAAGTAAATAGTGAATGTGTGTAGTTGAGGTCCATGATACATCTCATTCGAGAAAAATGTGGTTTGGAGTGTGACAAAGTACCCACCACTTTATGTGAAGATAATGCAACATGCATAGCACAACTAAAGGGAGGATTCATAAAGGGAGATAGAACAAAGCACATTTTGCAAAAACTTTTCTACACGCATGAGCTCCAAAAGAATGGTGATATAAATGTGCAAAAGATTCGTTCAAGTGACAATGTGGCTGACCTATTCACCAAGTCTCTACCAACTGCAACTTTCAACAAGATGGTGCACAAGCTTGGAATGTGAAGATTCAATTCTTTCTATAGATGTTCTCATTAGCGGGAGTTAATTCACATTGTACTCTTTTTCCCTTATGAGGTTTTGTCCCACTAGATTTTTCTTGTAAGGTTTTTAATGAGGCAGCCTAGATACATATTATTAGTTATGAATACTCTTTTTCTTTAGTAGAGTTTATCTTTTTTTAAAAGTTTTTTTAAGTAAGGTTTTTAACGAGACACATTACCTATGAATTAGGCATTCAAGGAGAGTGTTATAAATATAGTGAATGTCCATCTTTTAGAGAACATTTAGGAACCCTAACTTTGGGACCAACTCAATTTTCCCCGAGGGGTCCTCTTCATTGTAAAATTATCCCTCAAAAGAACTAATAAGTCTTCTCTCTTCTCCCTACTTTCTTCTTATTATTATTTTATAGTTTCATAACACTTATCTTTTTTCCTTTTTGTTTTTGATCATTAAAGTTTCATGAAAATGTTTTAGAGCTCCAAATTATCTTAATCCATTTTATTTAGTATTATTAGTATTGAAAAATTTATTTCATCGAACCAAGAAGAAAAAATTATTTCATCTACTTAATTTTGAATAAGAAATTATTCTATTTCCTTGTCGTTTTGACATAACATAGGCCTAACATGTTTTCAAAGGAAATATATAGTAAAAAAATAACTTTCAATTTATGATAGTTTTTTTTATGTTCTTTTCGGAACAAAAATGAAAAATTACTAAAATAATATTTCACAATATTAACATTTCCAGTTATTATAGAAATATAAATGCAGGAAGATATAGACTTTTTCCATTTGACTATTAAGAAAATAAAATTTTGAAAAATACAACTTATAAGTAGCATTTCTCCAAATGCACTTGATATCCTTTTTTTTTTCTTCGAATCCCAAGCGATCCCAATTTGACAATAACTCAATCCTCATTCATAATCATGGTGTCATCTAAAAAAACTTAGCTACTCTTAAACTTGCAAATTAATCAATTTGGTGTAATGGCAAATTCACACGCATGTTACAAAATTCATATCAATATGAGGTTGGTTTTGACTTTTTTAAAATTTATGAAATAATTTAACATATTTCTAGTCAATGATTTAAGATTAAGAGGGATTATTGTCCCATATACCATTTCTTAAATTAAAAATGTGTAAAATGGATTTTTTAATGATAATTTTTGTTGAGTGATTTTATAAGAGAAATGCCACGCCCTGAAGCCACCCCCAGGACGCGGACACGGGACCTAGGATCACGAGTGACCCCAAGCTAACCCTGAGCAGGCATATCATAAGAAAACTAAACAAATCTATGAAAAGATAAACTAAATCAATAAATATTATGCGGAAGCTAATCGTGAGCTAATCTGAAATAATGGGGAATACCCATATACTAAATCTGAATATATGAAAACAAAGAGTTTAACAACAACTGAAAAGTCAAACTGAAATACTAAAGGTGAATCTAAATATGTTTGGAAATAGCCTCTAACTGACTAGAAGTGCAGGGACATGCCCCAGCTAAATCTAGCAAAAACTGAAACTAAAGGTAAACGCAAAGGAAGATAATCATGTCACTCGTCCTCGAAGAATGAGAACTCACCGCTGATGCTGCTGAACTAAAGATTGGGAACCGATCTATCCGTGATCTGGAAGCTAAGAACCTGAACCTACATCACGAGAAGATGTAGCGCAG
>JAJOOO010012633.1:0-24828 GCA_029582685.1 Solanum piurae | reverse complement strand
CATATTTTGCCTACATGATGTCACCATGTAGGGACCGGAGCTACTCTTGATCCTCCTCTCCATTCACGTGGCTAGTACTGTGCTTATCCGAGTTGTTGGTGAGTCCTCAATGATTCGAGGGCTATGTTATGTTTCCTACTCCTATGTTTTGAGACTTTAGCTTGCAATTGTATTTTGACTATGAGGGGATCCTGTAGTATGTCATGGCCCCGTCCTATCTATTTGTAAAGGTGTGAGTTGGACAAGTATTTTGTAAATGAGCTTGGCTCTTATTCTATGATGTCATTTTGAAATGGTTTGCCCTTAGTCCCTATTTCCCGTTAATTAATGTTGTATGTACTTCCGCGACCGATGAAGTGTGATGACAAGTTTGAGAGGCTTGTTTGGGGTTCCTTCGGGTTCCTCATTCGCCATGTCACGTCTAGGCCCTAGGCTTGGATCGTGACAAAAACCAGCATACCTGAGGTGTAGAAACACACGAAAATCCTAAGATAAATCATCCATATTCAAGCCCCAAGTTAATTTCTTCATTGGTATTCAATGGTGTTCTTGGAGAGAAGACTTTGAGAGAGAAAGGGAATTGGGTTTTGTTATGGGGTCTTGACTTGTGGTGAAATAATGGATTAGTTTAGGGTCCTATAAGTATATATAGTTCATTAATCAACCACCTAAACGACCTAACTTAACCCCCACTTCATTAACTAATTAAAACTAAGACTCCTAACTTAAAACAAAAACTTCAAAAACTGGCAGCATCCCAGTTTGCCCATCCACGGACCGTGGATGGGTCTACGGGACGTGCTGTGCTTCCGTGGATTGAATCTGGGGCTTAAATTGTTGCAGGATTCATGGGAGAGTAAGTATAGAACCACGCCCAATACCTACGGGGAGTGGTTTGATCTACTGGGCGTGGAAATCATCCGTAGATCACCACCAAAAAGCTGAAAGCTTGCTATCTAGACAGTTTTGGGGGACTGTTTTGGGGTCCTCTTCTAGGACCCCTCGAGTGCTCTTAGGGGAGCCGTACCCAGATGTTTAACCCCTAAAAATGTCAATCTAAGTATGAGATTCACTTCTACAAGTTTTTACCCTCAAACAACACTCCAAACTTCGACGACAAGACCCTTCACTAGTTTAAATGACTAGTTTCCGGACGTTATAGTCGTTTCTTAACTTTTGACCTCTAAAATCGTCAAACTAACTTGAAAAGCCATTTTTCATCATCTAAACAAGTTACCAACTATAAAATAACATGTGAGGCTCTAGTTCCACCTACTAGATTTAGTCAAGCCTTAGCTAGGTATTACTAGTTCGTACAGGGTTTTACACACCTATCCATCAAAGCATTGCCAAAACACCACAAAAAGAAATGGAGAAACACAATCCAATCCCAAAATTTATGCAACCTTTACCCAAAATATCTCCCCCATTTCCCCGTCGTCTAAAGAAGAAGAATGAGGATGAGAAGTTGAAATTTTTTTTATCGATGTACAATACATTATCAATTAATCTCCCTCTTCCGGAAGCGTTGTTTAAAATGCCGGGTTATGCCAAGTTTATGAAGGAGTTAGTCACAAAGAAAAGGAGCTTGGATTTTGAGCCAATCAAAGTCTCCCATAGTTGTAGTGCAATTATGACTAAGGAGCTGATAAAAAAGAGAGAAGATCCTGGAGAATTCACCATCCCTTGTTGTAACACTCCGGAAAATGATGGGTTAAACTAGAACTAAACGTAAGGTTTAAAAATGATGAAAATGACTCCTCGTAGATTGGTAGACCATCTAGACTTGTCATAAGGGTTTTAAGAGTCAAGGCCTAAGGGGCATGTGCCAAGCCAAGGGGGAAAGCCAAGGCCAAAGGCCAAGGCTTCCACAAACTTGAGCACACTGCCTCAACTTCCATTGCCATTACCACGGCTCGTGGGAGGCCTCGTGGGGTTGCCTTTGCCAAAAAAGGGAAGCCTCTAAAATTTCTAGCCACTACCTCAACCTCCACGAAAGGGACCACGGCTAGTGGTTTTGACCACGACTCGTTATCTTGACCACGGCTCGTGGAGCCCTTCGTGAAGGTCCCTTAGGCATGTGAGCTAGGGGTCCAAAAGGAGTGGCCACTGCCTCAAGGACCACGAGAGGGACCACAGCTCGTGGTATTGACTACGGCTCGTGGAGCCCCTCGTGGTGATGCCTTGGGCTTGTGAGCCACATACCACCTTTGAGGGACTACTGCCCCAGCCTTCACTGGCAGGACCACGGTTCATGTTCCTCACCATGGCTCATGAAGGTGCGTGTGACACCTAGGTGTGGTCCACAAATGAGGGTCATTTCAGTCTTTTCCTTTTTATGTCCAATCAAAGTGAGGTCGTTTTGGGTATTCCTAGGGGTACTATATAAGTTTATTTTAATTCAAATTCACCCAATTTTAGTCATTAATTCACAACACCTAAAAAAATCCAAAAATCCTCTCCCTCACATTATCTCTCTCACTAGAAATCCTCCATTGAAGAAGAACAAGATCTTGAAGACTAGGGATCAAGAATCCATCTTTTCAACTCCAATTCGTGGGGAAAGATTCAATCAAGGTATGGGTGTCTTTATTCATGGAATTCTTTCTTCCATGAAGCCCTTGAACTCTTAATTTCGAATTGGTAGATTCTTCAAAAACTAGAGTTTTCAATCTAGCCATGACTTATTCCTAAAAACAATTTTAATGGGTTAATTGTCTTATATTATGGTTGATTTGTTGTGTAATGGTGAATTTTATAGTAAAATCCCCCATGAATTTCCCCATGACCCCAATTTCCTTAATTGTGATGGGTGTATTGAGGCAAGATGAATACTATGAATTGTTTCTATGGTATTTTAGTTATTGAATCTTGTTTTATTCATGCCTTATGTAGTACTTCTAGGTGTGATTGAAATACATGATTCATTACCCTTGAAGGGTAAATTATGAAGGTTTGTGCATGTCGATGAAAGTTGTGTATGAACTTATGATTCACTTAGGAAGTGAAGTTCCTATGACTATTGTGTAAATTGAGGTATTGTTGGAAGTTCATTCTTCCCTTACCCTTACACATTATTATGTATGATTGTCTAGGATGATGATCATGTTGTTGTGTTGATTGAAAGCCTATTCTAGTGAAACACCATGAACATGATGTGAAAGGTTTACTCACATGTTAATGATGACTCTAAGGTTGAAAGTTCATTCTCACCTAGTTGAATCTATGAGCTATTTTATGGGTTGTATTGAATGAAGGGAAATGTATTCCTTCACACATGTAAATGTAATTCAAGACTAATTATGTATAATTTGGGAAATAATGGTTAGCACCGAGTGGATATGGTAAATGAGGTAGAGGCCCTTAAGTCAATACAATAGGCCGAGTCATCTAAATTATTCTCATGAGATGGAAGATCCTCTACCAATACTATAGGTCAGGTTTCTAGAAGCAATCTCCCTGCCCACATAGGTTTTTAGCTAGTGGATCCACCTAAAACCTAATACATTTACTTCTACCTTAGGCAAATAGGATACCATCTTTTAATGCAGGGTTACATGACACCAGATTCCATGTAGCTCACATGGTCAATGCCAGTTATGTCTACTTTCCCTACATGAAAAGATAATTAATATAACATGAACGGTACTTATGACTTCTTAATGAGCTTTACTTAGTAGGAGTGGGGTTATCGGACTTCACTTGTACATTGCACAAGTTTACTTAGAAAGGTGTTATGGGGTAGTTCCTTATGCTATGATAAGATATGAATGTAGGCATGTATGTTGAATGGATTGTTGCTATGGATGACTTTACTTATGTTCAAGTTAATGTACTTGACTATTTCCTTGTCTATGAGAATTGACTATGATGAGGTCTACGTATGTTATGTATGATTTGGGTGGCCTCAAAAGAGTACTTAGTGTGGTTGGTATTATGGGATACCAATCATGCATTGCACAAGTACAACTTAAAGTTACCAAAAATATGGTTCTATTATGTTACAATGTTCTTACATGATAAATGTTATTATGACTTGTGTTTTACATTGAAAGTGCATGGTGATTCTCAAACTTGGCAAATGCATACTTTTCAACCAAAATGTCCTTTTTATCATATTTCAAGGCTTTTTATGCATGCTTTCATACATGGTACATTTTTGTGCTAACCCCTATTTCTTCTACATTTTTTATAAGTGTAGGTTCTGACTAGGTGAAATATACTTCGTTTCTTGACAAAGGCTTGGACTGCTTATCTCCAAGACTTGTGGTGAATCCGTATGGTTCGAGTACAAGATGTCATTCACTTATAGTTGCTTTCCTTATAGAGTACATTTGAGACTTTTGATTGTAAAGGGCTACGACCCTATTGATATTCCATTGTAGTAGATGTTTAATGAGACAAAGTCTAGACTTCGCTTTTGATTTCAATAAAAGGACTTCCATTGTAAAATTTTAATTTCCGTATCATTTTCATTTCCTATGTTTATGTATGCTAAGGGCTTGTATGAGACCCCTTTGGGGTCAAGTACACCATGTTGCATTTAGGGGTAACCCTGGGTCGTGACAAACTACGTATCAGAGCATATGGTTTTGGGATGATTTTAGGTTATAAACGACGTCTTGTAGAGTCTTATTCATGAATATGAAGCTCTCCACACTTATGAATGAGGGGCTATAAGATGCTTAGGAAAGTTCACTGCATTCATTACTCTATAGTCATGCTTTGGAGTCCTGCCTATATGAAGTCCTTTTCGTAACCCTTTTCCTATGCTTATAGGTTATGACTACAAGAAGGGAAAATGCAGGGAGGATGGAAGAGGATAATGTGAATGAGGTAGTTCCTCCCCGAGATACTCAAGACCCTCAAGCTCCTAATGATGAGAGGGCTATGACTAATGTGGAAATAAGGGAGGCTCTCCAATCATTGACTCAAGTCATGATGGCTCAAGCACAAGCCGTTACAACTCAAGTCCAAGCCATGACGGCACTAGATAATAGGGAAGTTGGCCCCCTTATGAACCCTAATTTGAGCATCATGGATTCAAGATTGAGATACCTCACAAGAATGAGCCCTCATATGTTCTTTGGTTCCAAAGTGAATGAAGATCCACAAGAGTTTATGGAAGAGAACTACAAGATAGTTGATGCTATGGGGGTTACTTCTATTGAGAAATCTGAACTAGTTGCTTATCAATTGAAGGATGTGACCGAAGTATGGTATACTCAATGGAAGGATAATAGGGTTATAGGAGCGGGTCCCATAGATTGGAAAGTGTTCTAGAAAGCATTCCTTGATAAGTTCTTTCCACGGAAAAAAGGAATGAAAAGGTGGAGGAATTTATCAACTTTCGTCAAGGAGGTATGAGTGTCGAAGAATATTCTTTGAAATTCACCAAGTCATCCAAGTATGCCCCGTCTTTGGTGTGTAATCCAAGGCTGTCCTTTTTATCAAACTGTCCTTTTTATCATATTTCCAGGCTTTTTATCCATGCTTCCATAATTGGTACATTTTTGTGCTAACCCCTATTTCTTCTACATTTTTTAAAAGTGTAGGTTCCAACTAGGTGAAATATACTTCGTTTCTTGACAAAGGCTTGGACTTCTTATCTCTAAGACTTGTGGTGAATCCTTATGGTTCGAGTACAAGATGTCATTCACTTCTAGTTGCTTTTCTTATAGACTACATTTGAGACTTTTGATTGTAAAGGGCTACGTCCCTATTGATATTCCATTGTAGTAGATGGTTAATGGGACAAAGTCTAGACTTCTATTTTGATTTCAATAAAAAGTCTTCGATTGTAAAATTTTAATTTCCACATCATTTCCAGTTCCTATGTTTTTGTATGCTCAGGGCTTCTATGAGACCCCTTTGAGGTCAAGTACATCGTGTTGCATCAAGGGGGTACCCCTGGGTCATAAGACTTGCACCATCGGCATGCTACAATTTCTAAGGCCCTGTGCGATTTGAGAGCATGCATCAATTTAATGCCATATGCGATCTATAAAAAACTTAGGTTGAGGGAACCGAAAGCCACAATAATGAGACTCTTGATGGCTGACCGATCAATGAAACATCATGTGGGGATACTATATGACCTCTTGGTAAAGGTTGACCGATTTATTTTCCCGACTAATTTTTTCATTCTCGATTGTGTAATAGATGCTGAAATTCCCATCATTTTGGAAAGACCATTCTTGGCAACCGAAAGAGCGTTCGTGGATGTTGAAAGCGGAGAATTGAAGTTTCAGGTGAACGAAGATGACGTAACCTTTAGTGTTTGTAAGTCAATGAAACACCAAAGTGATATACACGTGGTCTCCATAATTGATGTTATTGATGAGGCGGTGGCTAGTGTAAGCCATTTGATGTGTATGAGTGAGACACTAGAAGTCGTGCTTGCTAACTATGATGATTTCGAATTTCAAGGTCATGAAAAGGTAGTAGTTGTTCTCTCAGGTTTGGGGGCTATTCAAAGACTCCACTAAAGTTGGACATTGATCTAAACAATAGAAAGAGTCCTCCCACAAAGCCTTCAACAAAAGATCCACCACATCTGGAGTTAAAAGTACTCCCCTCCCATCTCCGATATGCTTTCTTGGGGGTAAATACCACTTTGCCCATGATCATTGCAGCTGACTTTCGTGAATGGTCGGTAAAATTGTTCCTTGAGGTGTAGAAACAGCATATCAAAGCTAAAGGTTGGACTATCGCTGAAATAGTGGGCATTTTTCCCAATATTTGCACTCACAAAATTTAGCTTGATAGTGATTGTAAGTCGAGTGTTGAACATCAACGGAGATTGAACCCAGCAATGCAAGAGGTGGTGAAAAAGGAGATAATAAAGTGGTTGAACGCAGCTGTGATTTATCCTATTGTGGATAGAAAATGTGTACCAAAAAAAGGAGGTATCATAGTAGTCCCAAATGAAAAGATGGAGCTTGTATCTATGAGACCAGTGACCGAATGGAGAGTATACATGGATTACCAAAAGTAAATTTGTTGACTGAAAAGGATCACTTTCCCATGCCTTTCACGAATCAAATGCTTGATTTACTCTGAGAAAGAGGTTGGTATTTCTTGTTGAATGGGTATTCCTGTTACAACCAAATCTCCATTGCTCAGGAAGACCAAGAGAAAACCACTTTCACCTTCCTTATGGAACATTTGCCTTTAAAAAGATGTCATTCGGGTTATGTAATGATCCGGCAACATTTTAACGTTGCTCGATATCTATTTTTGCTGACATGGTGGAGGATGCAATAGAGGTATTTGTGGATGATTTCTCTATTATGGGTGACACTTTTGAAGCATGTCTAGAGCACTTAGGATAAGTTCTCCAAAGGTGTGTGGAGACAAACTTGTTCCTAAATTGGGTAAAATGCCGCTTCATGGTTAAGGAAGGTATAATCCTTGGTCACAAAGTGTCGCAAAAAGGGCTGGAGGTTGATAAAGAGAAGATTAAAGTGATTGAGAAATTACCACCACCGATTTCGGTGAAGGGTATTCGTAGTTTCTG
This sequence comes from Solanum piurae, assembly GCA_029582685.1. Lineage (NCBI taxonomy): Eukaryota > Viridiplantae > Streptophyta > Magnoliopsida > Solanales > Solanaceae > Solanum > Solanum piurae. The sequence goes on along the minus strand of JAJOOO010012633.1, from coordinate 17,309 downwards.
GGGACATGCCGATTTTTACCCTTGGTTCATCAAAGACATCTATAAGATTGCACTTCCTATATACAAACTCTTAGAGAAAGAGGTGAAATTCTACTTTGATGATGCTTGCCTAGCGGCTTTCAAGTGCTTGAATGAAAAAATGGTCTCCACCCTGGTCATTGATAAGTCCAGATTTGGACTCATTTAGGGCTTTATTTTAATAGATTTAGTGTCCTCAAATGCATATGTTGTGCCAATAACTGATATAAATCACTTAAATTCCAGGTATTCGGATTGTGGAACAAAGCATGGACACTATTGAGCAAAAAGGAACAAGGCAGTTGAAAGAATAAAGAAAAGAAGGTCTTGTGATTGCCTAACCCATTTGGCGAGTCGTGAAATGACCATTATATCGCCTAAAGTTCCAGTGTGCCAAGCCCTGGAGGAGAAAATCAAGTGAACGATAGAAATGAGTAGTCGGCGTGTCACCGAACTGTCACGACCCAAGGCTAGCCCCAAGACACGACACGCCGTACTTGACCCCGAAGGGGTCTCATACAAGCCTCTAGCATCATCATTACATAAGACATAGAAATAATGTGGAAAAATTTAAAACTTTACAATCGAAGTCCAACTTCACTTTTCATAAAAGAAAATCATACGAAATCTAGACTTAGTCTCATTTACCATATAAACATAGGAATATTAAATGTGGGACTTAGCTCTTTACATCAATAAAAGTCTCAATATATGAGATACAAAATGAAACTAACAAATAGGAAATCCCGTCTTTAAAATTGATGACTCACCACAACTTGGAGATAAGCAATCCAAGTCTTCTTCAAAAGGAGAGTGAAGGTCACATGGCCGGAACCTACACTCATTAAGATGTTGAAGGAAGAAGGGGATAGCAAAAAATGTACTAAGTATGAAAATATGCATAAAATCCTTTAAACATGATAAAAATGATATTTTATTTGAAAATAATGCATTTATCAAGTTTGGAAACCAACATACATTTTCAATGTCAAGGACAAGCCATAATCACATTTATATTCACAACATGGTAACATCAACCCCTTAGCAACCCCTAAGGAACAATTGTGCAATGTATGGTTGGCATCCCATAATACCAACCATACCAAGTACTCCTTTGAAGCTACCTTGGTCATACATATCATCTTTGAACCTCATCATAATCAATAGTCATCAACAAGGTACTAGTCATGTACATTACTTGAACATAAGGAAAGTCATTCACATCAACTATCCATTCAACATAGATGCATACATTCAATCTCATCATAACTTAAAAGAATCATCCCATAACATCCCAGTAAGTCTACTTGTGCAATGTGGAAGTGAAGTCCCATACTCTCATTCCTACTAAGTAAACTAACCAAGAAGTCATAGTTTAGTTCATGTCTCATTCATTATCTTGTCATATAAGGAAGAATAGCCATAACCGACATAGACCATGTGAGCTACATGGAATCCGGTGGTGTGTAACCCCACACTAAAAGAAGGTTGTCACGACCCTAGAGCACCCCCTAGTCGTAACAAGGCGTACTCAATCCCAAAGGGGTCTAATACAAGCCTCGTAGCATTCTTGAACATAAGAACATTGGAAATTAGAGAAGAATTAAAAACATTTCTTTATAATCGAAAACACTTTCATTAAAAAACAAGTGGAAGACTTTTTATACAGTGTACACTATGTCTCAAACCATCTAATACTTCGAATACAACATTGGGACTTAGCCCATACAAAAGCTTTAACATAAACTACAAGACATAAAAGGAACATAATGGGTTTTGTCCTCGAAACTATGAGGACTCACCTAGTCTTCATCTTCAAGCACATTAGAAACCTAGCCTTCAAGCATAGAACATCAATATCTCCAAACCCTACACTTTGGTTAAAAAGGTAAAAGAATAGGGTTAGTACATTAGATGTACTAAGTATGATGACCATGCAAAAACATGCTTAAAAAGGACATTTGATTTGAAAGTCATGCTCTTACCTCGTTGATGGTAATACCCTTTACCTTTTTTTGAGGTGGCTTGGTTAAATTTTTGCGTACAATATCTGCAAAAGATCGAGATAAATTAGGAGAAAATCAAACATAAACACACAAGACCTATTGCAAATAGACTCACCGATCCAATTGGTTAGTCGCCGAACCTCCTTGGTGAGTTAATTTAAACTCGCCGAAGGGATTAGATAAAAAATATATGGCAATTTGGCGATAGGAAAGACCTTTTGGTGAATCGCCAACTACTTTCGGCGATCAATAGGTTGTCCGCCGAAAGTGACAGTGCAACAGGGGTTCAAGGGAGCATACAAAGGGCGATCAAGAGTATATTCGACAAGTCACCGAGTGCTTTTGGCGAAAAAAAGCTTCTCACCGAAAGTTACAGACTCAATAAATACATAAAGCATGAATTTTAAAGCGACATGGGGTCATTAGGCGAACCGCTGAGTGGTTCGGCGAGCTGGACTCAGGTAGCCGAATGACCCAACGTGCCCATTTTCAATCCACCTTCTCGAATTCAACCACGTATCCCCCAAAAGCAAAATCAAAACATGCACTAATGGAATACAATTAACACCCGTACTACCCATCACCCCGGGATACTCAAATTTTTCCCTGTTTTGCCAAAATTGACCATTTGACAATATTTGGTCTTAAAAGTGGTGTGACCCACTATATTTGCCAAATTTCCCTGTTTTGCCAATTTTCATCATTTAGCACAAGCATCGATTACTCAGACTTCACCCAATCAATCAAAACAGCATGCAAACATCACCTAATCAAGTTTTATTCATTCCAAGGGATAAAAATACAGGCATTTTAATGATCAATAAAATACAGGAAAAATTTTCAAATTAAAATTGGCAATCAATCATTCTATTCCTATCAGAGAGGCCCAACACATATCACTAAGATACAATCATAGCAAATGAGTACAAACTTCAATAAAATAAACTAGGGGTTTGGAAAAATAACCTTTTATACTAATTAAATGTTATTGAAAAGCTAGGTGGCAAAGAAATCCAACTCCGAGCACAAATCAACCAACTAAAATACTAGTAAAATGCGAAAATGAGGAAAATACTAACTTGGTGTGAGTTTAAGAAGTTTAAAAGCGAGGGAAAGTGAAGAGTTTCAAATTCTAAGACTTTTGGCCTTTATAAACCATCCAGTTCGCATCCATTTGGCAACATTAGTCACACTCGCCGATCCACTCAGCGACACTTGGAGTGGTTACTTGGCTCACCAAGTTTTACAGGACCTTCAGTCAACGTGAGGGTCCAAACGACGGTCTTCATCGGGCTCACCGACCATTTCGATGATTCACCGACTGACATTTTACTCGCCAATATGCATTTTCCAAACACTTTCAACATTTAAACCTGCACAACTAACATACTATTATTTATAAAAGCAAGCAGATGCATTTAAAACCTTGCGTTTCATCCCAAGAAGCGCCTTAGTAATGTTGTGGCACGACACGAGTCCTTACTCACTCTCCATTAGTGGGGTTGTTCCTAATGTTACTAGGTAACCCCAATAGTTCGTTTGAGTGAAGTGGAGGCACTGCATAGCTCATGAGTGTCCTGATCAGCTGTATCGATATAGATTGGGAGTCGATCAATTGATTGAACACTTCACTATTCTCCTTTATCTCTTCTAACATTCGATTTTGTTCGGTGATCTTTTGGAGAATGATTTGGAGTGTGTCCTCGACACAATTGTACTCCCTGTCTCTAGACTATTTTCGCTTATTAAGGGGTATGTACCTTCCTTGGCTCTTGCACTGGACTTCCACCTCTGATATTTTGGTGGCCAAATTATTCAGCTGAGTCGCCAGTGCGGCTAACGTGAAGTCCCACTCGACTTCTTCGTCCATCTCAGCCATTTTGAATTTATTGGTTATACATCAACACAAAGAAAACAAAACCAAAAGTAAAGTGAGTAAACTATGACTAAAAAAAACAGAATTCTTTTACACCAAAAAAATTCATGTAACACCCCTCCCCGGCAGTGGCGCCAATTTGATGTTTGCGTAATCAAGACACAACTTCTAATACAAGTGTCTACGATCGTGCAATAGTATAACAACTCAACCAAGGGTTGTGGTCAAGTCCCAAGGGAGTGGATAATAGAAAAATAAAATTAAGTTCTAATTGGTTATAGCTAAAAGCATAGTCGAACATAAACATGCTAAATCTAAGGAGGGTGACTCAAGCGTCAATTAACAATGGGTTTTTTTTACAAGTAAAGATACTAATATGGAGACGAAATTCTTGGGATGTGATAGGAATACGGGATAGACTAAATCATTGGTACATGCTTTTGGTAGTAAATTCATTGAATATTTGTGACTAGGCAAGACTATAGTGGAGTTAAATTTTCTCTCCAACAACTTACCCCGAATCGACCCCATTTCTCTTGAACATCGAGGTCCCGCTTTTAAGCGCAGCCTCCGCCTTACCCACTCACTCTCTCGAGCTAAGTGCGTGGGAATGAGGCTAGGGTTCACTCTCTCAAGCTGAACCTCATGTCGACCCACTCCCACCTGCCATCAATTTAGTAGTCTAAGTTTTACGACCTCTCTCGATCAAGCAGAAAACACAAAGGTGAAATCATACTTGCAACTACAATATCATTAAGTTCCACCACAACTACTAAACGAAATAACATCAAAATAACAAATAAACCACCAACAAGCAAGACCCAACAGATAATCTAACCCATATTCACCAAATCACACCCCATGAATTGGGGTTTTAGCTAGACATGCTAAAGAGATAGAAATTTATACTAATATGAGTTTCCATTCAAATGGGTATGAACATTTGAGTCTCAAAACAAGTCAAGAGTGAAGAATCCACAAGACCCAAGTCCAAAATCGTGGAGTTGAAACCCTTTGAACCTTCAAGTTATTCAAAATCCTCTCTAAACTTAGAACCCCAAAGTCTATATTAAAAATTCTATATTAAAAATCTGATATTAAGCTACAAATCTCAATGAATATTTATAGTTTTCAAAAATCTGTGTTGCAGCTGATCATTCGTCGTCGTTAGTCGAGATAGCCGATCAACTCGGCGATCCGCCCATTGGTAGGTTTCATCGCCCTCTTGCTCTATCCTTCAGTATCGTTTTGTTTTGGATCATTGGGCGACATAGAACGGCTTCACCGAATTGCTCGGTGACACGCCAACTTCTCTTTTTCTCTGCCTATTTGATCTTTTCCTTTAGGGATCAGCACAATGGAACAAAAGGAGATATCCAGGCTCATCGGCGACTCGCCAACTGCGCACGGCGATCCTCAGGCCTTCATTTCTTTGTTCTTTTCAGCCGCCTTGTTCCTTTTTTGTGAAGTATTGTCCATACTTTGCCTCAAACTCCAAATACCTGAAACTTAAGGCTTTTCATCAGATATTGAGACAAAATATGCATTTTAGGACACTAATTATATCAAAATATAGCCCTAAATGAGTCTAATTGGTGGACACATCACTTGCCTCATGGCCTTGACACTTATAACTCATATTCAAGATGTTCATCCTTACGTTTAAGCTCTAGTTTAACCTACTATTTTCGGGACGATCCTCGGTCCTTGCCCTCTTCACATGTCTACTCTTCTTCCTAAGCCTTGACTCCTCAACTTGTTGAGCATAAACCGTCAACGTTGAGATATCAATGTTGTCATGGAGCATTTCCACACGACACTCTTCTTTAATAGTATCGGACACATCGATGACAAAGTGACTCATTTCATCCCGTGGGTTAGAAACCAAAGAGGGGGCATATTTGGATAACTTAGTGAATTTAAAAGAGTTTTCTTGGACACTCATACCTCCTTGGTGAAGGTTGATGAACTCCTCAACTTTGGCTTCCCTCTGCTCCCAGGGGAAGAACCTATCAAGGAATGCCTTCTTGAATACCTCCCAACTTATGGGACCCGCCCTTAAATGCCTATTATCGTTCCATTGAGTGTACCATACTTGGGCCACATCTTTCAATTGATACCTAACTAACTGACCTTTCTCAATGGAAGTGACTCCCATAGCCTCCACTATTTTGTAGACCTCCTCTATAAACTCTTATGGGTCTTCATTCATTTTGGAACCCAAGAACATAAGAGGGTTTATCCTAGTAAAATCTCTCAACCATGAGGCCATGGTACTCACATTGGGATCTATCTGGGTCCTAACTTCTCTGTTGGCTTGTGCCGTTATGGTTTGGGCTTGAGTGGTAACGCTTTGATCTTGAACCGTAATGAGTTGAGTTAATGTTTGGAAAGCTGCCCTTATCTCAACATTAGTCATAGCCCCTTCATCATTAGGAGTTTGAGGATCTTGAGGAGCTTGAGGGGGAACCTCCTCATTCACATTATCTTCTTGTGCTCTTCTTGCATTATCCCTTCTTGTATTCATTGCCTATAAATACAAAAAAAGGGTTAGGAGAAAGGACTTCTAGAGTTAAGACTTTAAGCATGACTAAAGAGTAATGGAAAAAGAGAAAGTTCCTAAACATCTTATAGGCTCTCATTTATAAGTGTGGCGCGCTTCACATTCATGAACAATACTCTACTAGACGTAGTTCATGAGACATCAACCTAAATATTATTCTCAAAATCTTATGTTCTGATACCAAGTTTGTCATGACCCAAGGCTATCCCCTAGATGCGTCACGGCGTACTTGACCCCGAAGGGGTCTCATACAGGCCTCTAGCATCATCAATACATAAAACATAGAAATAATGCAGAAAAATTTAAAACTTTACAATCGAAGTCTAACTTCACTTTTCATAAAATAAAATCATAGAAAATCTAGACTTTGTCTCATTTACCATCTAAACACAGGAATATAAAATTTGAGACTTAGCCATTTACTTCAATAAAAGTCTCACTATACGAGATACAAAATGAAACTAAGAAATAGGAAATCCCATCATCGAACTTGAGGACTCACCACAACTTGGAGATAAAAAATCCAAGTCTTCTTGAAAAGGAGAGTGAAAGTCACCTAGCCGGAACCTACACTCATTAAGATGTAGAAGGAACAAGGGGCTAGAAAAAAATTGTACTAAGTATGGAAACATGTATAAAATCCTTAAAACATGATAAAAAGGGCATTTTATTTGAAAAGAATGCATTTATCAAGTTTGGAAACCAACATTCATTTTGAATATCAAAGACAAGCCATAATCACATTTATATTCACAACATGGTAACATCAACCCCTTAGCAACCCCTAAGGAACACTTATGCAATGTATGGTTGGAATCCTATAATACCAACCATACCATGTACTACTTTGTAGCTACCTTGGTCATACATATCATCTTTGAACCTCATCATAATGAATAGTCATCAACAAGGAACTATTCATGTACATTACTTGAACATAACGAAAGTCATTCGTATCAACTATCCATTCAACATTTATGTATACATTCAATCTCATCATAACATAAAATAACCATTCCATAACATCCTACAAAGTCTACTTGTGCAATGTTAAAGTGAAGTCCCATACCCCCACTCCTACTAAGTAAACTAACCAAAAATTCATAGTTTAATTCATGTCTCATTCATTTTCTTGTCATATAGGGAAGAAGAGCCATAATCGACATAGACCATGTGAGCTACATGGAATCCGATGTCGTGTAACCCCAGACCAAAAGAAGGTATCCTACTTGCCTAAGGTATAACTAACATGTTTAGCCTTAAAAGTGGATCCACTAGCTAAAGTCCTATGGTGACACATAGTTATGGGATAAGGATATGCCTTCTAGCAACCCACTCTATTGCATTGGCGGAGAGGCTTCCAACTCATGAGTTCACTTGGATGACCCAACCTATTGCATTGATGGAAGGGCCTTTACCTCATTGTTCATATCCACTAGGTGCTAAGCATTATTTCCCAAATTATACTTAATTAATCTTAAATTACATTTACATGTGTGAAGGAGTGCTCTACCCTTTATTCAATACAATTAATCATAATAGCTCATAGATTTATTAAAGGTGAGAATGTACTTTCAACCTTAGAATCGTCAACAACATGTGAGTAGAAATTTCACATTACATTCATAGTGTTTTTCATGAGAAACAACCTTTCAATCAAACAACAATGCTATCACCATTCTAGACAAGTCATACATGAATATGTGTAATGGGTTAGGGGATAATTGATCTTTCAATAATACCTCAATTTATACAATGGCGACAAGATCTTTACCTTTCAAGTGAATTATAAGTTCACATAAAACTTTTATCAATCATGAACCAACCTTCACAATTTACGCCCTTCAAGGGTCATGACCCAAGTCTCACAATCACACTTAGAAATAATTCTTTAAGCATGAATAAAACAATATTCAATAACTAATTCAATATAGATACAATTCATAGGCTTCATCTTGCATCAACAAACCCATCATAATTCATGAAATTGGGGTCATGGGGTAACACATGGGTTCATGGGGAATTTTACAATAAAAATCACCGTTAAACATCAATTCATCCATAATATATGACAATTAACATAATGAAATTGTTTTTAGGAAGAACCCATGGCTAGAATAGAAACCCTAGTGTTTTGAACAATATACCAATTTCGAAATTTGAGTTTGAAGGGCTTCATGGAGAAAAGTATTCCATTAATCAAGGTCCACATGCCTTAATTGAAGCTTTGCCCATGAATTGGAGTTGATATGATAGATGCTTGAGCTCTAATCTTCAAGTTCTTGGTATTCTTCAATGGAGGAACTATAGAGAGAGAGACATTAAAAATAAGAGGGATTTGGGGAAATATTTGGGTGTTTGAGTTTATGACTTGAAAATAGGTGAAATTCACTTTAATACAATAAATAAACCACCCCCACTTAATTGGACTAAATTAGGAAAAGACTTGAATGACCCTCATTAAGTTAACCCCGTCCAGGCTCAGGAGCCGTGGTGAGGACCACGACTCCTGGTTCTTGTCGTGAAGATTGGGGTTGTAGCCCTTTCATAGTGGCACAAGGATCACACGCCCAAAGCATCACCACGAGGGGCTCCAAGAGCCGTGGTGAAGACCACGAGCCGTGGTCCCTCTTGTGGTCTTTGAGGTAGTGGCCTTGCCACTTGGGACCATTGGCTATTTTCCTAAGTCAACTTCACGCGCACCTCACATGGTCGTGCTGATGACCACGTACTGTGGTGATAGCGGTGAAGTTTGAGGTAGTAGCTAAGCTACTTGGTTCCCCTAAGCTCAGTTGCCCAAGTCAAGCTCACGAGGCCTCCCACGAGCCATGATCGTGACCACGGGCCGTGGAGGTTGAGGCAGTAGCAAGGAAAATGGTGGTCACATTTTTCTTGGCCAAGGCATCTTCACGAGCCGTGGTGAGGACCACGGATCATGGTCCCTCTCGTGAAGGTTAAGGGGTGTGCTAAATGCTAGGGGCTTCCTTGACCTTTGGCCTTGTCTTGGCCCCTTTTCGATGCCACTTTCCTCATGGCCTTGACCCTTATAACTCATATTCAAGACGTTCATCCTCGCGTTTAGGCTCTAGTTTAACCTACCATTTTCTGGAGTGTTAAATGAACGGTTCCGCGATGTAATGCTAGATCGCCCAAAGTTACAGAACTTAAAGATGTTGAAGGATAAAGTAAAAAGGCGATGTAATTGACCGCCGAGTGGATCGGCGATCCCGACATACTGCGCTGAATATTCCTTCACAATATATTTTTGGCAACTATTAATATATTTTTTAATATTTAGTTTAATTAAGATCTATTTTTTCATTATCAGTTGAAGGAAACACAATTTGGTAATGATTTTTATCTTTTTATGATGTCTAGCTAAAACCCCACTTCTTGGGGTGTGATCATGTGATTATGGGTTGATATAGCTGTAACGACCCGATAACACCCCCTAGCTGTTACATTCGTATTCGACCTCTCAGAGGTCTTATACGAGCCTTAGCATTCATTCATCGCATAAATCATAAAAATCACTAAGAATTAAAAACTTTTATTCAATAAAACCATAAGACTTCAAGAGATCAACATTTGAAAACATCAATACCCAAGCGGAACTACTAAGTCTCTTTTGCCAATTTTAGACAAGAACTTAAAACGTACTAAGGGACACTCCCCTTTACAAATGAAATGAAACTTAAGTGTCTATTACAATGACTAAGAAACTTCTAAACATAGTCCTCGAATATTGAGGACATACCAATGACTTGGAAGAGTGAAGCAATCCAAGCAACTCCAAGGCACAATCTCCTCCTAATTACCACAATCTACACTTGTAGTAAAATAGAAGAAAGGGGTTAGTACAACACACGTACTAAGTATGAAAATATGCAAAACATGCTAAAAAGGACATTTGTTTGGAAGTTATACTTTCATGCCATTTTGATAAAATCTTATGAACATCAACATAATAGGTACCTTACAAGTCACAACCAACAATACAAAGTCATATGCTTCACAATACATCATAAACATACATAACCCATTTACCTTTACCTTCTTGCCTTGGACTTCCACCTTAAGTAACCCTTAATAAATACCTTTGTGCAATGTATGGGCAACGTCCCATACCATCACCCACACTAAGGCACCACCTTAAGGTCACACAAAGTGCACTTACAATGCATACCTCAACCTTTACCAATTAATCACATAAGACATATAAGCACATAAGCTAACAAGTCATTTCATAAAACTAGAGCACTCATCAAATGTCATCCCAAGACTCACCTAAGTAAAACATGGTGAGGCAGCCCATACTACTTCTCCATACCACACCCAAGTTATCCTTAAGGCTACACAAGACAAGCTCCATTCACATGTCAAGATAAATTGTTCATTCAACTTAATGCATTTAGACAACTTCATTCATCAACGACATAAGATCATCACATACATTCAATTCAAAATAAGCACTTACATTCAATTCATTTTGACTAACTTTCACATTAGCAAGCACAAGGACCAACACTTTCATTAATTATCCCAATGAGACTCATTCATTCATTATTATTACTAAGACACACCAAGATCTCCCTTAAATGTCTACTTGTGCAATGCCTATATGATGTCCCATTCCACCACCTATCTTAAGTAGTACACCCTTAAGAGACCCTAATTCATTCCTTCATTAATGTGGGGGAAGAGCATTAACCAACATAGACCATGGATCTTGACATGGAATACCGGTAGTAACCCTTACCGGATGAAGGATCCCCACTTCCCTAAGGTAGGGTCATTCTTTTAGCCTTTACGTGGTAGAGACCACTAGCTAGTCTTATATGGGCACATAGTAAGGGATAGAAGGATTGCTTCTAAGTACCCACATCTCAACTAACGAAGGGGCACCCATCTTAAGGGTTGCTACTAAATACTCACATCTCAACTAATGAATGAGTATCTACCCATCTTCATATCCTCTCGGTGCTAGACATTACTCCCCCACGGAGTTTGGACATTCATTGCCTTCATTCATTTAGGGATAAGGATTGCTACTAAGTATTATCATCTCAACTCACGAAGGAATACCTATCCTAGCCCAACATTCATTCACTGATTCATAAGGAAACTCTTGGATTCAAAGATAAGAAAACCTTTCATCTAGGAACCCTATTCATTTAAATGAGTACTTTATGACACTATCCTTACAATAGACCCAACTTTCATTCATTAGCATTAACTCCCATTCTCTTCATTCATTCTCACATTCTTTCACTAGGTGTGAGAGTAGGTAAACATAGTATGTCCTAACCTCACCTTCATTATAAGTCATTCGAAGAAGACAACAACCAAGCATACACATAAAGTCTCCACACAAGGTAACCTTTAATGCTCTTAGACCATAGAAAAATTCACATAATATCACATTACCTTCACATAATCAACATTACTCAAAAAAACAATCATCCAACTTTGCCTACAAGGCCATGACCACAACATGCTTATAAAGTAAACACCTCCCCACTTTCAAAGGGATCAACCACACAATTCTAACATATACAATATATTTATATATAAAATACTAGAATCAATAATCTATTCACAACTTCATCATCATAAACCTTAGGTCACAATTGCCCATTCGAGGCCAACATCCAATATAACACAATTGACCATCAATTCCTCATATTTCAATATAGAACAATACATAAATCCATAGCCCATAACAATCTACACATTAATATCACATTAGACCCAAAATTAGCATTCCAAGATATGCAAGGGTTCATGGAGTTTCTGATCTTAAAACCATCAATATTAACATAAATCATCATTTGAAATACTTTGGGGTTTTTAGTGTTTTTGAAACACATTGAAATCACTTTGATTTGGCTCTTTGATTGAAAGGAGAATCAAAGATAAAATTCCCATACCTTTGTGACTAATTTCCTTGGGAATTGAAGGAGAAATCAGTAGGAACCCATCCCTTAGCTTGAAGCTTCAACAATGTCTTCCATGGAGTTCTAGAGAGAAATTATTTGAGAGGAAAGGGTCAATTTGAAGAATGGGGTCTAATTCTAGGTTTTGGGGTTTTAACCAACTTAAAATACCCTAAAATAGGTAGAATAACCGTTTATAATAATTCCCCAAAGTACCCAAACTACCCCTCACTTTGTTGGACCTTTTTAAACAAGTCAAACTTGAGTTTTATTTTCACAGATTTGGTCGGAAAATAAGTCTTCGACGCGGAGGTGTTCCCACAAGTTTCTGAAATTTAATTTCGAGACAGAATAGTCTGCGACACGTCTGCGACGCGGACCAAACATTTGGTCTATGGTTGAGCTAGTCCGCGACGCAGACATACTCCCTCCATGCATATTTTCAAGCTGCCTTGGCAGCTTGTTTGGCCAAGGTTTGGGGTCCTTTTCGGGGACCCTTATGGTGGTCTCGGGGAGTCTTACCCGAACGTTTTGACCCTTAAAACATTTATTAGGACACTAGGGTCACGCAACTGATTTTAGACTTCAAAAAACACATAAAAACATGTAAGACACACTAGAACACACCAACACGCAAACGACTAGTTTTCGAACGTCTTGAACGTCTCTTTGACGTTTGACTTCAAACTCAACTGAACAGACCTATAAACTCATTTTCAAACATTTATACATGTTTATCAACTACTAACACGCATGTGAAGCTGTAATTATCCTATTTCATTTTGAGGGGTGTTACAATATCCCCCAGTTGGGAACATTCCTCCATGAATGACACTTTAAACATTATAGAGTAAAAAATCTAGGACTAGCAGCCCACTACAAGCATGTAATATCATTACTACAGCACACATCAAGGAGGAAACATCAACTCTACATAAAAAGCATTACAATAAGACTTTCATGCAGTTCGAGGAAGTAGGAATAACATCTACCACTCAATATGCACAAAACTTTACCATTTATCATTTCTTTGGAGGAACTTCCTTCTCGATAACACATCATGCAAATTCTCTCAAAAGTACATTTACACAACATTAAGAACACATTAAGGCATGCTCAACTATTCATCTCATAAATCAATTTAAGCAACTTCTCATAAACAAAAGCTCATCATTTCATAACGTATAAGGAGGAACTACCTTCTCCATACTCATGAAGCACACTTCATCATTTTCATTAACAACATGGAGGAACTACCTTCTCCAATGTTTGGTCATAATCATCATTTCATCATCAAGGCCCGATATACATTAACTTTCAAAGCACACATATGAATGATCAAAATTTCAACTCATGAGGCAATTAAGCAAATCATACTAAATGCACAATAATCATGAGAAATATAGATCACCTACTAACCTTATCAATTAATCATAATATCATTAAGAGGATACATAACACAATTTCCTCTAGGACATGCATAACATAAGGAGATGATGCAACTCATAATCATATGCAAGACTCCAAAACATGAACAAGCTACTAGGAACTCTTGGTTTCAAGCTTGAATAAGAATAGAAGGAAAAGATAAGAATATCTAAAACCTTACTACTCAACTCATCATCCCCCACTTGGGATAAACCCATCTAATGTTATCATCAAACAACAAATAAAATTGACTTACCTTCATTTGTTCCCTTATCCTTGTTAGATTGAAGCATATAGAAACGGTTCCTCTTAGGAGCATTTGGATCCGGGCCATCATGAGCAACTTGATTGGTCTCTTTCCCTTTTGCCTTAAGTGTAGGGAAATCTCTCATCTTATGACCCTTACTCCCACATCCAAAGCATCCATCTGTACTGGCAAAACACTTGCCCAAATGTTTCTTTCCACAAGTAGCACACATAGGCCTCTCAAAAGTAGAACCACCTCCATTCCCTCTTTGAGGTTTAGGGTTAGACACCCTATCATTATTGACTATTGAAGAATCTTGGTTATAGAACCTCTTCTTAGACCTAGATTGGTTTTGTTCATCTGGCCTAGCGCCCTCTTCATATCTCTATTCATCTTCCTAAGCTTTGTCTCCTCAAGTTGTTGAGCATACACCATAAGCCTAGAGATATCCATATCATGATGGAGCATGGTCATACGACACTCTTCTTCAACCAAACCGGAAACCCCCATCACAAACTTTTTCATTCTAGCCCTAAAATTTGCTACCAAGGTAGGAGAAAAGTTAGAGAGTTGGGTAAACTTGAGGGAGTATTCCTTCACACTCATATTCCCTTGACGTAGGTTCATGAACTCAACCAACTTTTGCTCCCTCAACTCTAAGGGGAAAAACCTATCAAGAAAGGACGTCTTAAACACTCCCCAATATATTGGGTCAGCCCCTATGGGTCTCTCATCCCTCCATTGTTCAAACCACACTTGAGCTACATCCTTGAGTTGGTAGGAAGCCAACTCCGCCTTCTCCCTAGGAGTCACTCCCATTGCATCCACAATCTTAAACACCTCGTCTATAAAGTTTTGTGGGTCCTCATCTACCATAGAACCAAAGAAGGTAGGAGGGTTCATCCTTGTGAAATACCTTAACTTTGAGGCCACGGTACTCTCAATAGCATTCACCCTAGGCCTCACATCTCTATTTTCTTGAGTAATCATGGCACGGGCCATGGAGAGAAAAGCGTTTCTAATCTCCCCATTAGTCATATCCGAGGGAACCACCGGAACCACATTCTCTTGCCCACCTAAGGGAGCTTGGTCACCTTGCAATCCTTGGGGAGGAACTCCCCCATCATCTATCTCCTCTACCGATCTCCTTCGGCTAGCCCTCGTATTCATATCCTATAAACACAAGAGATGGATTAGGAAAAGGACACTTATAGACCACACTATAAGGCACGACATCAAGAGTACTGAAAGAAAGTGAAACTTCTATCGTCCTATAGCCTTTTGCTCATATATGTGTCGCGACTAAAACCGATGAACAAGATTCTACTAGACGTGTCTTCCGAGACTTTGAACCTAAAAACCATTTTTAAAACCTTATGCTCTGATACCAAGTTTGTAACGACCCGATAACACCCCCTAGCCGTTGAATGCATATTCGACCTCTCAGAGGTCTTATACAAGCCTTAGCATTCATTCATCGCATAAATCATAAAAATCACTAAGATTTAAAAACTTTTATTCAATAAAACCATAAGACTTCAAGAGTCATCAACATTTGAAAACATCAATACGCAAGCGAAACTACTAAGTCTCTTTAGCCAATCTTAGGCAAGAACTTAAAACGTACTAAGGGACACTGCCCTTTACAAATGAAATGAAACTTAAGTGTCTATTACAATGACTAAGAAACTTCTAAACATAGTCCTCGAATCTTGAGGACATACCAAAGACTTGGAAGAGTGAAGCAATCGAAGCAACTCAAAGGCACAATCTCCTCCTAGTTACCACAACCTATACTTGTAGTAAAATAGAAGAAATGGGTTAGTACAACACACGTACTAAGTATGAGAATATGTAAAACATGCTAAAAAGGACATTTGTTTAGAAGTTATGCTTTCATGCCATTTTGATAAAATCTTATGAACATCAACATAATAGGCACCTTACAAGTCACAACCAATAATACAAAGTCATATGCTTCACAATACATCATAAACATACATGACCCATTTACCTTTACCTTCTTGCCTTGGACCTCCACTTTAAGTAACCCTTAAGCAATACCTTTGTGCAATGTATGGGCAATGTCCCATACCATCACCCACACTAAGGCACCACCTTAAGGTCACACAAAGTGCACTTACAATGCATACCTCAACCTTCACCAATTAATCATATAACACATATAAGCACATAGGCCAACAAGTCAATTCATAAAACTAGAGCACTCATCAAATGTCATCCCAAGACTCACCTAAGTAAAACATGGTGAGGAAGCCCATACTACCTCTCCATACCACACCCAAGTTATCCATAAGGCTACACAAGACATGCTCCATTCACATCTCAACATAAATTGTTCATTCAACTTAATGCATTTAGACAACTTCATTCATTACCGATATAACATCATCACATACATTCAATTCAAAATAAGAACTTACACTCAATTCATTTAGACTCACTTTCACATTAGCAAGCACAAGGACCAACACTTTCATTAATTAGCCCAATGAGACTCATTCATTCATTATCATTACAAAGACACACCAAGATCTCCCTTAAATGTCTACTTGTGTAATGTCTACATGATGTCCCATTCCGCCACCTATCCTAAGTAGTACACCCTTAAGAGACCCTAGTTCATTCCTTCATTAATGTAGGGGAAGAACATTAACCAACATAGACCATGGAGCTTGACATGGAATCCCGGTAGTATCCCTTACCGGATGAGGGATCCCCACTTGCCTAAGGTAGGGTCATTCTTTTAGCCTTTACGTAGTAGAAACCACTAGCTAGTCCTATGTGGGAACATAGTTAAGGGATAGAAGGATTGCTTCTAAGTACCCATATCTCAACTAACGAAGGGGCACCCATCTTAAGGGTTGCTACTAAATACTCACATCTCAACTAACGATAGAGTATCCACCCATCTTCATATCCTCTCGGTGATAGACATTACTCCCCCACGGAGTTTGGACACGCATTACCTTAATTCATTTAGGGATAAGGATTGCTACTAAGTATTCTCATCTCAACTCACGAAGGAATACCCATCCTAGCCCAACATTTATTCATTCATTCATTCATTAAGGAAGCTCTTTGCTTCAAAGATGAGAAAACCTTTCATCTAGGAACCCCATTCATTTAAAGGAGTACTTTATGAGACTATCCTTACAATAGACCCAACTTTCATTCATTAGCATTAACTCCCATTCTCTTCATTCATTCTCAC
>JAJOOO010012632.1:0-26592 GCA_029582685.1 Solanum piurae | reverse complement strand
TTTCACCAAAATTATTCTTCACACATGATCTCCAGAAGAATGGTGATATTGATGTACAACAAATCCGTTCAAGTGATAATCCAGCAGATTTATTCACCAAATCTTTACCAGCCTCAACTCTTGAGAAGATGGTATACAAGATTGGAATGTGAAAACTTAACCATCTAAATCATGGTTTTTATCAGGGGGAGTAAAATACGCGTTGTACTCTTTTTCCCTTAGTCTAGGTTTTATCCCACTGGGTTTTCCTAGAAAGGTTTTTAATGAGGCAACAAGTAATGCGTATTATGTACGTCTATGTATATTTTTATTTTTTTCGACTTTTCTTTTACATGGACATCCAAGGGGGAGTGTTGTAAATCAAATATGGATGCCATGTGGCCCCCAACAATTTTAGGACTTACATCACTTGTAATAGTGTAAAGCCAAGACTCATGCCATGTGGGACTAACCCATTGGAGGGCCACCATCACTTGACCAATTAAAATGGCCAAGTTATACATCTTTTGGCTATAAATAGCCATTACATTTACAAAGGAATATATACCGTATTGAAATACATTACTCTCTCAATTGTCCTTCTTTTAGTGTAGTTATTTTATAACACGTATTAATTTTAGTTAGTTATTTTATAACAGTAACTACTTATTTTTCAGATAAAACATTTCCTACCTAAAAATAAATCGTAATTATTGCAATTTTTTTTTTCTAAGAAAAATCAAGCCTCCTAAATTAATATTTTAAGATTCAATATAACAAATATGGAACAAATCTTTTTTTTTTTTCATTTATTCTTGGAAGCTATCAATTACCATTTCTCCTTTTCGCATGAACGCCACCAAGTTTAATTTATTACATTTATTACTTTTAACTATTTTTAAAAGACTAGTTTCAAGGATCGTATGTTGCATGTTTATTCCAAACAATAATGTATTCATCTCATATTTTTCAGCAATCAACAAAATTTTAAAAGTTCAGAAATTGATATTATGCAACATAAAAAAATTTGTTATAAAGAAATAAGAGATTCTTACCAAACAAATATAGTTAATCATTGAACTTATCACATATAATTATAGTGGGAAGATTTGAATATGGACTTTATCGTTGGCTTGCCTTGCACCCGATGACAACATGATTCGATTTGGGTAATAGTAGATCAGATTACGAAATCGGCTCATTTCCTTCCCGTCAAGGTTTCTTATTCGGCGGAGGACTATGCCAAGATGTACTTGAGGGAAATGGTAAAGTTGCATGAAGTGCCTTTGTCCATTATTTCCGATCGAGGTATTCAATTCACTTCTCAATTTTGAAAGTCTTTCCAGAAGGGTCTTGGTACTAAGGTTAAGCTTATCACGACTTTTTGTTACGACCCAGACCGTTGTGATTGGCACCCACACTAACCCTTTGGTGGGAGAACCATTACTACAACCCAACTTACACAACTTAACGAAAACCAGAACATTTAAAGATACAGAAGTATGTTTAAATGTCTAAGAAATATGGAGTTCCCATAAACTCCGAAAGTTTAACAAAAACAAACTTCCAACATTGTGGAAAACAACACCTAGAACCTGAAAGTCAATGTACCAAAACTCTATTAACGATCAACAAATCTAAGGAAAAAAGGGGTAAAACCCCGAAAGCTAAAAGATAACAAATGTCTAAAGAGCTAGTCTAAGTACGAAGATAATGGACTAAACATAAGAAAATCCATGGCAGCGTGGAAAAACTGGTTCACCCTTGAATTCGGTCTCGATCAGTGATCTCCTAAATGAGGTATGTTAGTAGCCGCTTGAAGATGTCTTGTACTCAACAAAGGAAGGACAAGTGCAATATCAATACACAACCACAATGTATAGGCAGGATCACACGGCTACTCCCATAAGCATAATATACAACGATCAATCACAACATAGTAACACACATATACATAATAAAATTCAGTTATCATTTCAGAGCATCATACAGTGTTCCATTATCAATGAAAAGTAGACATAATCATAACAATCACAATAGTTCTCTCATGGAACCCACACCCAAACTGTTAGTGTATCGGAACGTGACATCCGATCCAATGCATGTGTCAGAATGTGACACCCAGTACAATATATGTGTCAGAATGTTACACCCTATCCAATGTATGTGTCGAAACGTGACACCCGATCCAATCAGTACAACCACAATCACAATCACATCCATAATGAACAATACTCAAATCATACAATCAAGTAACAAGTTCATGACATGTATTGTTCACACATAATCATTTGATTAGGTTCGATTCACATTTCCCTATTCACATACACGCATGCATGCAATGTAGTAATCAGTTGGCATATATCACACAAACAGAAAATCAAACCATCACCTACCTCGAAACCAAGCTTGAATCCTCCTAAGACACTTGAGCCTTCCCTTTCCGAATTCTTTTCGCTTGTTCTAGGTCTACAAAAAATTAATATAACACAAATATCAATAATTAAGGTCTAATTTACCCGGATTATAACAAACCCAATAACCCAAGACCAAATCCATGATCCTAATGCTCAATTAGTGTTTTTCGCACCATCAACTTCAGGCCAAAACCCTCTCACAATGATACCCATGAATCTTAGTTCTACAGATTGAGAAATGAATTAGGGAAGTAAAATCCTTACCTTTAGCACAAAAATCCATGGAAAACTGCCAAGAACTCGTCCTGGGTCGTCTCTTATCACTTAAGAACGAAGTTTGCAGAAAAATAACGAAATTGGGATTTTCCCCGACTTAAGTTGCGACTAGACCGCTACGGCGGCCCCTAACCCGCTACAATGGCCCCGCCCTGGCGGGATTAATTCCTCCCTGGCGGCTTACACGAAGACAGAACCTCGGAATTTGAGTTCCAAGCCCCCATTTCACAGCACACCTTCAACCCTTGACGTTCAAAAACTATCCTATCACTCCAAGATTAGTTTCGGGAGTTCTACTCACCCGAATTTGATTCCGTAAAGTCGTACGGGCTCCTTAACGTCTTAACTATCCACTCATATGATCAAATTCATAAATATATCCTCCACTCATTACCAGATTTCTCTAGACCTCACCTAACTCAGATTTAGTCCAAATCTAGACTAGACTACAATTTTCTAAGTCACTACTCACAAGTTTCTGGCCCCAATTATTTCTCCATTGTTCTTTCCATAACGAAGGAAACATGTATTGACACTTTTCATCCCCAAACTGATGAGAAAGCGGATCGTACTATACAAACTTTGAAAGACATCGGTGCATCCATCTTTCCATATCTCTATGCTTAAGAAGTGTGTGGGAGATCCGACATCCATATTTCCCTAGAAGGGTTGGGAGTTGAAGAAAGTCTTTCTTATGAAGAAGTTCCGATTGAATTTTTGGACCGGCAAGTTAAGAAGTTGAGAAATAAAGAGGTTGCTTCCGTAAAGGTGTTGTGGAGTAATCATTTAGTTGAAGGTGCTACTTGAGAGGTCGAGGCCGATATGATGTCTCGATATCCTCATCTCTTTCCTTCCACTCCTACTCTAGCGTGAGGTAATGAGTTCCTCTTGGTTTGTTCTATGTTTTGGAGTCACGTGTGTTCTATGTATTCCATGATCTCCTTAAGTTATGCATGTTCATGAAAGCTTATGTTTTGAAAGAAAATGAGTAATATGATTAATTTTCCTCATGTTGTTGTGCATTGAGTATGAATGACTATGCGCTTCATGAGATGAATTATTGAACATGCTTTAGTTATGATTTTCGAGAGTAAATTGCATATTGGCTCCATGAGATTGTGTTGAGCATGCTTTTAAGCTTGTTAAATTGCATATGATGTTTTAACTTGTTAAATTGCATGCATGTCATGAAATGTCCCTTTTAGCATGTTTTAAATGTTTTCTTGCTTAGTTATTATACTTAGTGCATTTTTATACTAACGCATACTCTTGCCTACATATTTCGCAAAATGTAGGGTCCGACATTCAGGGTCATCAGTTTCATGGCTAAGTGTTGATCTAGAGATTCCCGAGATTTGGTGAGTCCTCATGCTTCGAGGATAGAGTTTTATTATTTAGTTCCTTTTCATTGTATTTCCCTTTTTGGACATGATGTATGGGCTAATCCCAATTTCATTCGATTGTAATAGATGGCTATGATGAGACAAAATGTCTAGACTTTCATTTTTTCTATAAAAAAAATTTGGACTTAAAAATGTGTTGTTTTACTCTTATTATTCTATATCTTATGTTTATGAGAGCTAAGTGGCTTGTATGAAGTCCTTCGGGGTTCTATACACCATGTTACATCTAGGGTGTACCCCTGGGTTGTGACAATTTATTTTGTAATTTTACATACAAACTGAGTTATATTGTATTTTCCAATACATGGAGTTGCTATCAACTGTTTTAAAAGATTTTCCTTATATTGCATTATTGTTATTGCATTTATATTGAAATGAGTTGAGTTTGAGATGAGTTGAGACGAGGTAAGTTGTTTCTTCAGTTCGAGTTCAAGCTTATGTCATGTTTTAGATTTCTCCTTGCATGCTCGTACATTCCATGGACTGACGCCATTTGGCCTGCATCTTTTATAATGCAGATACAGGGAATCGCAATCATCAACTAGCGATTCATTGATCTAGTCGAGTTCCAGAGTTGTTTGGTGAGCCTCCTTGCTTTCGGATGATCCATTCTTTATGTTTTATCATTTCAGTTTTGTTATTAGGATGTCGTGTGTCTTGTCCCGACATCCATCTCAGTTAGTAGAGGCTTCATAGATAGATAGACAATAGTAGTTCATGAGTCTTTTTCATATCCGATGTTTAATGTTTAAAGACTTGAGTTGCCACTTTTGACTAGTGTTTTATTTCTAAAATATTATGAGTTTATCTTTAGAGACAGGTGAGTAAACTTACTTTTAAAGTTCTTTTATTTTTGAGTAAGTCTTCCACTGAGAGTTGAGCTAGGCCAAGGGTTCACTTAATTGGGGCCAACAATGATTCTCGAGTGCCAGTTGCGTCCATGGTGTTGGCTTGGGGCGTGAGATTATTTATTGTTGAAATTACTATATTACCCCTTCCGTTTAATTTTATTTGTCCACTTTTTTTTTAAATATATGTATTTATTTCATTTATTACTTTTATAATATCAAGAAAAGATAAATATTTTATCTTTTAAGAAAACGTCATGTCGTTGAAAACTAGAAAAAAAACCCTTCTTAGATACCTAAATAGAAAGAGCTGAGAATGAAAGGCATAAAACACATTCATCGAATGTGATTTGTGAGTAAAATATGTGTCTTCTTATTTATTGTTGAAATTACTATATTATCCCTTCCGTTTAATTTTATTTGTCCACCATTTTTAAAATATATGTATTTATTTCATGTATTACTTTTATAATATCAAGAAAAGATAAATATTTTATCTTTTAAAAAAAGTCATATCGTTGAAAACTTGAAAAAACCCTTCTTAGATACCTAAATAGAAAGAGCTGAGAATGAAAGACATAAAACACATTCAGTGAATGCGACTTTTGAGTAAAATTCTCTGGCTTCTTATTTATTTGTTGAAATTACTATATTACCCTCTTTCATTTAATTTTATTTGTCCACTATTTTTAAAATATATGTATTTGTTTCATTTATTAGTTTTATAATATCAAGAAAAGATAAATATTTTATCTTTTAAAAAAACATCATGTTGTTGAAAACTTGAAAAAAACCCTTCTCAGATACCTAAATAGAAAGAGCCGAGAATGAAATGCGTAAAACGCATTCAGCGAATGCGATTTTTGAGTAAAATTCTCATTCTTCTTATTTATTGTTGAAATTAATATATTACCCCTTCCGTTTAGTTTTATTTGTCCACTATTTTTAAAATATATGTATTTATTTCATATATTACTTTTATAATATCAAGAAAAGATAAATATTTTTTCTTTTAAAAAAATTCATGTCGTTGAAAACTTGAAAAAAATATTCTCAGATACCTAAATAGAAAGAGCTGAGAATGAAAGTGTCATGACCTAAGGCTACCCCCTAGATGTGACACGGCGTACAAGGCTCCGAGAAGCCTCGTAGCATATCTTGAACATAAGAACATAGGAAAATAGTGCAGAATTTTAAACTTTTCTTTACAATCGAAATCTTTGATAAAATGAGAGAGTCTATGACACTATGTCTCAAACCATCTATTATATTGAATTAAAACTCTTGAATACAATCTTAGGGACACGACCCTTTACAAAAAGTCTAAAACATAAAGGAAAAACTTAAAGGACATAATGGCTAAGCCCTCGAATACTATGAAAAGAGCTAGCTCTGCTCTCTTTTCATCTTTTCTAAATTCTCGTGCTCTTATGTGCCTTGGTGGATCATCTCTCCCTGTGATTTTTGGTCTAGCCATTTCTGCAAACACTTTGAGGATAAGTTAAATATAGATTCACATAGGAGCAAAAATGGTGTTTCTAGGTGTGGAATTTCTTAGCTAAGCTGCCAGGCTAATCATTGAAATTGATGTACAAATGATGCAAAGGTGCAGGCAAAAAGTGAACAAATGCTCTCTCGGCGCGTCGCCGAGTGTATTGTCCGAACCAAACTGATCGACGAGAGTCACAGGTCAATCAGTACATAAAACGTGCAGTTAGGAGCGAAATAGAGCTGGTAGGTGAACCACTGAGCAGTTTGGCGGAATTTGTTTACCTCGCCTATCAGCTCACGTGTCCATTATCAACCCAACATTTTGAATCTCACCTAGCAACCTCTGATAATATAGCTTACGCACACATGACTCAATTTCAACGAACACACACGGAAACTTCTATTCCCATCACCTAACAATCCAACTCAAAGCATAGCTAAGTGGGGACTCCTCGAATAATGCATTAGGTGCCACATTATAATAAAAAATAAATGTAATTTCAGTAACTCAGAGACTTAGCAGAGGTTTAACACTTTCATCATTATCTAAATGAGTACAATTATAATATTTTTAAATGCGAGGTTCAAACTACCAACCTTAGATGCTGAATAGATGCTAACGAAGTGCAAGGAAACAATGTGATCCCAATCCGCGCACAAATCAATGAACCACAATATTCCAAAAGTGCAAGAAATATAAAAATATGATGCAGGTGTGGGTTTGGTAGGATAAAGAAACGAGAGAAAGTGAGTGAAATAGGACTTTTAAACCTGCGGCCTGCAAAAACCGTCTAGTTCCCGCCCGTTCAGGGATGTGAGTCAAGTTCGCCTATTCATTCGGCGACACGTCGAATGTCTAATTTCCTCGCCAAAGTTAGCAGAACCTTTAGTTTATGTAGGGATCCCAACGACGGTCTTTGTCAAGATCACCAACATGGTTGGCGATGTGCCAGTAATAATAATATATTTTTTTTCTAGATCGTTGAGCTTTACAGGAGTCCATCTGAGGATGCCTTCGGTCAGTCCGTGGAATAAATTTAATTCACCGAACTTGTCGGCTAACCGCCAACTGAACTTGTTGCTCGCTTTCATACATATTTTCAAGCACTTCCCTAGCTTCAACCTGTACAAACAAAACACTATTATTTTACCGAGAAAATTAAAAAGCAAGTAATTGGTTTTGGGTTGCCTCCCAAACATCGCCTTAGTTAACGTCGTGGCACGATGTAAATTAGCAACTATTCTTCATCTTCGGAGTCGCCCATGTTGTCATTAGGCGAGTCTTCGGTGAATGGTGGGTAATGGCCTGATATCATCCAACTGGGTAATTAGTGCTTCCCACTCCTGCTTCTTTTTGGTTTTTTTGCTGGTTGCTACCATGCCATTAAGGAGTTTTTCGACGACTTCATAGGGCTGGTATAACATGCCTCCCTCGCAAATCTGATCGGCTATGCTTCTATTCTTGGGTCCAAGACCCCCCTATAGAAGCACTCCAGTAGTGCCTTACCCGTCATCCCATGAGATGGTCATGGTTGCAGCACTTCTTGAAACTTCAGCCACATGTCCTGAATTGTTTCATCCCCTACCTGTTTGAGTGTTAAGAGATTGTCCCTGAGGTTCAATAGCTTCAGCTGGGGATGATTCGTGTGGTATCCATAATGATCATCCATCGTTTGTTCCCTGCTGTGATGTTCAAACAAGCAAAGCAAGACTACAACTAAGATTAGTAAAGCTAAAACTAGGGAAAATAGAAATTCCTGCCAATGATCCTAGTGATTGCAGACAATCAAAAACTCAAAGAAAAACAAAACTAAGAGTAAAATTAATAATCTACGATTAATAAGACGGAAATTCTAGTGATTTAAAAATTCTCAAATAACACCATTTCCCGGCGACAACACCATTTTGATGCTTATCGTGACCAACGACACTATCCTACGATATGAGTGTCTACGATCGTCGATAATACAGTAACCCAACCGAGGGATGGGATCGTGTCCCAAGGGAGTGGTTTTGAGAATTAATAACCAATTAGAATTTCATTCAAATTAGTCGTAGTAAAAGACATTCGCGATAAAAGACATTGTCAATTAAAGGAGGTGACACCAAAGTGTCAAATATCAAAGGGGGTGTTTGTAACTAGGACTAAAACAACAATATGAACAAGAAAATCAAGTATGGGGAAAAGTTCTTGAGTTGTGACCGCAATACAAGTTGAGATAAATTGTTGGGTACATGCTTTCGATTGGAGATTTGCAAAATAATATTGACTAGGCTAAGCTTTAAGTGGAAATAAGTTCCCTCTCGGGCAACTTACCCCGTTTCAAATGCGTTCCTCTCGGACACCCATTTGCCGCATGAAGACCAGCCTACGCCTTACCCCACTCATTCTCTTAAGCTGAGTGTTAGGATATGGGACTAGGGCTCAACCTCTCGGGCTGAACCTCATGTCGACCCACTCCTTAGGCCATCAGTCTAGTGGTTTTGGTTTCGCGACCTCCCTCTCGGGCAAGACAAAAACACATGGGTGGCTTTGTATTTGCAACTACAAACCCTTTAGATTAAACCACAACCACTAGGTGAAGTCACCATTACAATACATCTAACCCATCAGCAAGGAAGACCCAACAAGAATATCAACCCATATTTGCTAAATCACACCCTAAGAATGGGGTTTTTAGCCACACATCAAGAAATAAGAAATTATACCTAACAGGATAATGAAATCAACTGGGTATAAGAAATTAAACCTTGAATTAAGAAAAGGAAAGTGAATAGAGAAGACCCACTTCCAACTTGGGGAAGAAGAGCTCCTTTCTTCCAGTCTCCACAAAACCCTCTCCAAACTTGAGAGAAAAATATAAGCTAAAATATGTTCTAAAGTGAAAAAGTACTATATTAAAAATGTTTTTCCACCCTTTCTCTTCTAAAATTCTAAGTAGTATTTATAGTTTTCACAGATTGTGCTGCGGAGGATTTTTCGGTGACATTAGTCGAGATCGCCGATGAACTCGTCGATCCACCTTTTGGTCAGCTCATCACCATCAGTGTCTTGCCTTTTGCATCCTCGCATTTTGGATCATTGGGCGGTATAGTACTGCTTCGCGGAACTGATCGGCGACTCGCCGACTGCTCCTTTCTTCGCCCTTTGATCCACTTTCTTCAAGGCTTCATGTACTAGAACAAAGGGCGGTTCATGTCATTTCGGCGACTAGCCAAGTTAAACTCGGCGATTCGTAGGACTCCATTTCTTGTTCTTTTCAGCCCTATTTGCTCCGTTTTGCGCCTAAGTGTCCATGTTTCCACTAAAACTTCAAATACCTGAAACTTCAACATTTTAATCAAGTATTGAGAGAAAACAAGCATTCGAGGACACTATTTCCATTAAAATAAATCCTTAAATGAGTCCAATTTATGGACTCATCAGTAACACTGATTCGTTATTGCTTCCTCTTATATGCTTAGGGTTAGACACCCTCTTATCATTAACTCTTGGGGAAAAACTTTGAAGGACCTTGTCCAAAAGACCTCTCAAGAGAAGAATTATCATCATCTATCCTAACCCTTTTTTTCTCCTTCAACCTTACTTCAAGTTTCTTTTGCTCAATTTCAAAGGCATACACTACAAGATGAGAGATATTTATATTATACTCAAACATGGCCACGTGACATTTTTTTACCACTAAATCGGACAATCCCGACACAAACTTACTCATTCTTGATTTGGGGTCGACCACTAGAATTGGAATATACTTAGATAATTGATTGAACCTCCATGCATATTTCTTCACACTCATATTAACTTGTCTAAGGTTGAGGAACTCAAGAACCAAAGCTTCTCTCATCTCTAAAGGGAAGAACCTATCTAGAAAATCACTCTTGAACCCTTCCCACTCTATATGGCCTAATTCTTCCTGTCTAGTCTCTTTCCATTGATCATACCATATTTGGAAACCCCTTTGAGTTGAAAAGAAGCTAATTCCACCTTCTCTATCGGAGTTACTCTTATAAAGTCTAACACCTCAGAGACTTTCTCCACAAACTCTTGAGGATTTTATCCCCCCTTCGAGCTATAAAATATAGGAGGATACCACCCCAAGAACTCCCTCACTCTAGAAGCAGCCATTCCCCTTATGGGGTTTGCCGGAGTTATGGCCTCTCTATTGGCTTGTGCCGTCAAGGCTTGAACCAACAATTGGATGGCGGACCTAAACTCCGCATGAGTCACATTATCCTCTATAGGGTCCATTGGAACTTGGAGAGGAGCTTGGAGAGGAACCTCTTGCTCCACATTGTCTTCTTCATTCCCTTCAACGTAATCCCTTGAAGTAGTCATATCCTGAAAACCATAGGGCACACATTAGGAGAGAGACCTAATAAATCTAAACTCTAGGGCACGACTTAGAGAATAAAGAAGTGAAGTTTTCCTAACATCCAATAGCCTCCTATTAATAAAATGTGGTGCGCTACACATTTATGAACAAGACTCTACTAGATATGGTTTGGGACATCCTAAAACCATCCCAAAAATCTTGTGCTCTGATACCATGTTTGTCATGACCCAAGGCTACCCCTAGATTGACACGGCGTACAAGGCTCCGAGAAGCCTCATATCATATCTTGAACATAAGTACATAGGAAAATAGTGCAAAATTTAAAACTTCTCTTTACAATCAAAGGCTTTGATAAAATGAGAGAGTCTATGACACTATGTCTCAAACCATGCATTATACTTGAATTAAAACTCTTGAATACAATCTTAGGGACACGACCCTTTACAAAAAGTCTAAAACATAAAGGAAAGACTTGAAGGAAATAATGGCTAAGCCCTCGAATATTATGAGGACTCACCAATCTTCTTCTTCTTGATCTACTATGGTCCTAGCCACAAGGGTGGAAGCCGATATCACCAAACCCTACACTTATAGAAAATGTAGAAATATGGGTTAGCATAAAATGTACTTAGTATGGAAGCCATGCATAAAAATCCTTAAAACATGCATAAAAGGGACATTTTAGTCAAACCATGCTTTATGCCACTTTTGAACATCATCTTTGAAATAGTTGGAGAATGTAACTCATAAGACAAGTCATGTACAATTCATCATAGCATAATGGATATCATCATAATCACAAATATAGTCTCCAACATAACATAATGCATACCTCAAGCATCACAAGACATAGTTCACACACCTAGTTAACTACCAATAACATCTCATCATAATAGAACCATCACACAAGTAACCCTAAGCTATACTTGTGCAATGCATAGATAGGATCCCATAATCCTGTCTACACTAAGTATCACTTTTAGGCCACCATAATCATGCATAACATACCTTGACCTTATCCATAGCCAAATCTCATACACAAGGGGACATTCATATTCATAACTTGAAATAAGTAAAGTCATTCTTAGCAACAATCCATATCATGTATACACAATTCATATATTTTCATAGCATAAGGAACCCACACCATAACCCCTTTATAAGTCCACTTGTGTAATGTATAAGTGAAGTCCCATACTCCCACTCACACCAAGTAAAGCTCATTAAGAAGTCATAAGTATAGTTCATGATCATGTTCATAGTTCATATAAATCATACATTTAACTCATAATCATCATATCATAAAAGAGACATACCATGCCCACTCTCAGAGCCTACTTGTGCAATGCATGAATGAAGTTTCATACCCCCATTCATACTAAGTAGAACCTCTTGAGGAACCATAATACATAACTCATGTTCTTCTAATAATTCATATTCTTATCATATAAGAAAATATAGCCTTAACCTACATAGACCAAGTGAGCTATATGGAATTCGGTGTCCTACCCCAACATCGAAAAGAGGTCTCCTACTTGCCTAAGGTAGAACTAACATATTTAGCTTTTAGGTGGATCCACTAGCTAAAGACCTATGTGGGCACATAGTTATGGGATAAGGAGATTGCTACTAGAAACCCAGACTTTCTAACGTAAAAGGTTTCCATCTCATGAGATAACTTACATGGGGAAGCTAGACTTTCTAACATAAAAGCTTCCATCTCATAATCATATCCACTCGGTGCTAACCATAATTCCCTTTAAAAGTCATATTAAGTATTTACTTAAGTTCATGTTCATGAAAGAATGCACTAGGCACTCAACTATCATAGTATCATAAATGCTCATAGATTCATTAGGTGAGAATGTACTTTCAACCTTAGAATCATCAATTTGTGAGTAAACCTTTCACATCATATTCATAGTGTGTTCATGAGAATAGCCTTTCATTCAACACAATAATACTATCATAGTCATAGACATATCATACATATTCATGTGTAAGGGTAGGGGGAGAATGATCTTTCAACAATACCACAATTACACAATAATCATAAGATCTTCAATTTCTAAGTGAATCATAAGCTTATACGCAATTCTCATAAAGATGTACAAACCCACATAATTTTCCCTTCAAGGCCATAAATCACAATCAACCCAACCATCTACAATTACTACATAGGGTAAGGGGAATTTCATGATTTAATAACTCAATTAACATAAAGATAATCAATTGACATACTTCTCATAGCAATCAACCCACATCATCAATTCATAAGTTAACAATATGGGGGAATCATGGGTCCATGGGGGAATCATGGGTCCATGGGGAATTTCCATCTTAAATCAACAATATTCCATCAAACCAACCATAATTCATCATAATCAACCATACTAAACCTTAAATCAACAATTGAAAACGTTTTGGAAAAAGACCCATGACATAGATTGAAACCCTAGGTTTTGGGGGAAATTGGAATAAAAAAAAACCAAGTTTTGAAGGGGATCTATGGGTGAAGACTACCTATATATGAAAAGAAACCATACCTTAATTAAGAGTCTCCAAGAAATTTGAACAAGAACCCTTGAATTCTACAAGCCCTAGCCCTCACTTCTTCTTCTTCTTCTTTGGGGAACTTCTAAATAGAAATTTTGGAGAAGATGAACTCTTTGGTTTTGATTTGGGTTTTTGGGAATAATGGGGTAAATGAGGTGTTTAATGACTTAAAATAGTTTGTATAGGTGAAATACCATAATATAAATTGACCCCATTAATTAACTATTTAAATAGGAAATTACCAAATGACCCTCGACTAGGCAACTCCTTGCCCGGGGCCACACCCATCTTCACGAGCCGTCAAGGTCACCACGACCCGTGGTGGTGCCCATGGTCCCTTGACCAGTAGCTCCCCTCAACTTGCCAAGCTCCCAAGAGGCTAAGGCAACTCCACGAGCCTTCCCACGTTTCGTGGTCATGACCACGAGTCGTGAAACGGCTCGTGAAGGGAAGCCTTGCCTTGGACAGTGGCTAAAATTTGGTGCCTTGGCCTCCACAATGCTAAGGCATGACCACGAGCCTTCCCACGAGTCATGGTCATGATCACTGACTGTGAAGTGGCTCGTGGTCCCTAGGCAGTGGCTTGGCTTCAAGGTCTTTCCCTCCACAATTCTAAGGGACCTTCACCAGACCGTTCACGAACTGTGGTAAATACCACTGGTCGTGAAGGTGGTCGTGGTCTTGAGGCAGTACCTTGCCAAAGTTGGGGCAACCTTGGCCTTTGGCTTAGGCTTGCCCCTTTTGCCTTGGCACTTGCCCTTGCAATCCTCAATCATACCTTAGATAATCTTCCAATTACGGGGTCTAACACGCACCTTGATGATAACTCACATGTTTAGGCTCTAATTCAACCTACTAATTTCTGGGGTGTTATAGAAAGGTATAAAATGCATTCATCGTGTGCGATTTATGAGTAAAATTTTATGTCTTCTTATTTATTATTGTAACGACCTATTCCTGTCATTATAGAAAAGTCAACGGGGGAAAATTTGGGTCCAAAAAACTTTTTCGTAGTATTTGGATTTTTCCCAACCTTGTCCAGATTTGGACGAAATTTGAGCCTTTGAGGTGTAGGGAAATTTGGTAACAATCGGGTAAAGTAATTATGATTTTGATTACATGAGTAGTTAGATAACTCGTTAATGAATCCGTACGACTTTACGGAATTGAATTTGGGCGAGTAGAACTCCCAAAATTGATCTTAGCGTAAAGGGTATTTACTGAGCGTTGTGGCTTAGAGGTGTGTTGTGAAATGGGAATTTTGGAATTCTTTAAATAGCTCATTGGTTCGATAATGTTGCCTTGGCGCCGCTTTTTGCCGCTGTGGCGGGTTGGTGGCCGCTGTGGCGGGCTCGACGCAACTTAGGGTCGTTAATAAACCCCTAAACGACCTTATTTGACACTTTTAGATTTTTAGAGCTAAGGAATGAACCCCAGGAGACTCCTACTCATTTTTCACCATTTTTGAGGCTAAATGTAAGCTTTTCACTCCCCAGATCCATTTTTCGATCTGTAGAACGTAAAAAAAATGGGTGAATATTAATGGGAGAGGGTTTTGTTATAGATTCTATGATGGAAACAACCCTAATTTGGATAATTGGGATCATGGGTTTGATCTAAGGTTCATAGAATTGTTAGTAATTTAGGTAATTAGTGATTGTTTATTGATTCCCGTATTATATTGATTGTTTATAGACCAAGAACAAGCGAAACAAATCCGAAAAGGGAAGGATCAAGTTTCTTAGGGTTTCTAGCTTGTTTCGAGGTAGGCGATGGTTGTGATTCTATGATTGTGTGATGTATGCTTGTTCTTGCTTCATTATGATACTTGTATATGTATGAATGTTGCAATGTTGATCACACTTGTTGTAAATGAGATAGAAAGTTGATGAATGCCATGAAATCATGACTTAAATGTATGATCTTGATGGTATACTTGTGATTGTGATGGTGGTGTGTGAATGGGATTGGTTGCCACGTTTCGGCATAACTAACTTGGATCGATTACCACGTTCTGACATAACTATGGGATTGGTTGCAACGTTCCGACATAATTATGGGATCGGATACCACGTTCCAGTATGCTAACTGTTTGGGTTTGGGTTCCACGAGAGGACCAATGATTTGATATAAAATGTGAAGTTGTTCGTTGTTTGTAAATGTTGATAATATTGTGTATGTTGATATATATGCATGTGATTATAATGTTGTCTTGACTTACTTATGCTGCACTAGTGGGATAGCCGCTCTAACTTCCTTCACTCTTCTGTCCACATATGGTTTATACTAGATTCAACGGTGTTAGGCCCGTAGCTCCTGTCAATGCTCTGATCGAGGAATCTACAGCGTGAGGTCGTGGTCGAGGCAGGGATAGAGGAAGAGCTAGGGGTAGAGGTCGTGGAAGAGTAACGCCTGTTGGAAATTGAGCTCCTGTTGAAAATGCTCCTATGAATAAGAACCCTACCGTGCATCATGAAGAGATTGAAGAGGAGAATGTTGATGTTGAAGATGTTGAGGATGTGGGACAAGAGAAAGAGGTCCAGGCTGGGACTACAGGTGTTCCTCCTTTGGATCCAGTGTTAGCTCAACAGATCATGTCGTTCTTAAAGGGATTGGTTGGTACTGGAGTGCTTCCTTCTGCTCAAGCTCCTACTAATCCACCTGTTGCTAGCACTGCACCCGAGGTGGGTGGGACTGGAGGTAATAATGCTTTCTTCCGTCCTTTGATGAGTTATGTTATGACTGGTAATGAGCATGAAATGTTGACTAAGTTTCTGAAGCTAAAGCCTCATGTGTTTCTTGGTATCGAGAATGAGGATGCTTATGAGTTCATTCTGGATTGCTATGAGAGGCTTCATAAGTTGGGAATTGTCCATCAGCATGGGGTTGAGTTTGTGTCCTTTCAACTTCAAGGTGAGGCTAAGCAGTGGTGGAGAGCTTACATGGAATGCAGGTCTTCTACTTTACCTCCACTTACTTGGACCCAATTTCATGCTCTGTTCTTAGAGAAATATGTGCCTAGGACTTTAAAGGATCGCAAAAAGGATGAGTTCATGGCTTTGGAGCAAGGTGGTATGACTGTGACTGCTTATGATGCCAAGTTCCATGTTTTGTCTAGATATGCTACTCAATTGGTGACTATTGAGGAAGAGAGGATCCGATTATTTATTAGGGATTAAATTATGAGTTGCAAGTATTATCTGTTCATATGACTTCTGCATGGATGAGCTTCAATGAGGTAACAGATTATGTTAAGAAAGTGGAGGGGGTGAGGCGAGACGGTCAAGCTAAGGCATGGGGAAAATGGGCCAAGTACTCGGGTAACTTTCATGGTTCTTATTCCAAGAGGTCCGGAAGGCCAACGCTTGCAGCCAAGCCAATTCAGTCCACTATGCCCGCCTCTACAGGTAGTTACTCGGAAACTCCATCTCATAATTTTTAGGATAGCCAGGGAGTCGCGCTTTCAACGGGCGGCAGACCATCTTTTGATCGTACTTGTTACAACTGTAGAGAACCTGGGCATATGAGGAGAGATTGTCTCCACCCACGTGT
This sequence comes from Solanum piurae, assembly GCA_029582685.1. Lineage (NCBI taxonomy): Eukaryota > Viridiplantae > Streptophyta > Magnoliopsida > Solanales > Solanaceae > Solanum > Solanum piurae. The sequence goes on along the minus strand of JAJOOO010012632.1, from coordinate 9,736 downwards.
GTTAAATTATGTGCAACAGCAGTCTAGAGCAGTGGTACCTACGGGAAATGGTAATAATAGTCGAGGGCGTCCACAAGGTGGGCGAAGAGGTAATCAGCGAGGCTGTGGAGGTAAAGGAAATGGTAATGGTAACAGAGGTAGGGGTAATATGAAACTAGGTAGGTAAATGGCTCATGATGATGATATGGCTCAGTGTTATTCTTTTTCCGAGCAAGAATAAGGTGGAGGCGTCTGATGCGGTGATCACAGTTACTGTTCTTGTATGTGACCAGATGGCTAATGTGTTGTTTGATCCGGGTTCTACTTATTCATATGTATTCGTGAGATTTGCCTCAGATTTTGATATGATTTGTAATATTCTTGATGCCCCTATTCGTGTTTCTACCTGTAACATCTGACAAATTGAAATAACTAGGAAGGAGTTAATAATAGGAAATAGACGTTTTTGAAAAGGATGAAAATCTACAAATTTTGTTAAGTTAGAATAAGTTGAGTTTTGGTCAACTTCAAACGGTCATAACTCCTAGCTTAGGATGATTTAGGTGTACTTCCAGATATAGTAGGAAAGCTCTTGGAATAATATTTCCAACGCAGCTGAGTTTGAACGATTCCGAGATCGTATGAGTGAGATATGCCCTTTGGAAGTTGGGCTGTTCGAATAAGGAAAGTCTAAACCGGATTTTGGAAGGGCGTTTTAGTCTTTTCCTTACCAATTGTTTTAATTCGTTTTTAGGAGTTTAATTGGGGTAAAGTAAGATTTTAGTCAGTTTAGGAAAGTTGAAGTTCACGCTAGGGCTTGGAGAAAAGATAAAAGAGGAGAAAGGAGAAGAGAAATCAAGAATCGTCAAGGACATTCGAGTTTAGCTTGTGGATTTCGTCAAGGGGTGATCCCTACGAGGTATGTGAGATCACATAGCGTTGGGTTAGTTCACCCACACACCAATCATGATTTATTTCAGCGAAATTAAGTCTTTGAAAGTTTAAAAATTGAGTTATTGATGGTTTTGATCCTAATTCATGTAATTAGTTGTGATTGCGAGTAGAATCTAATGTATTTTGATGGTTTAGTCAATTCTAAATGTTTGAGGAAAGAACCATTGAAGTTTAGAGGATTTAGAGATGAAAAACGAGCAAGAAAAGTCATCAAACACCTGGTGAATGGGGTGGGGCGTTGCGCCACCCAGTGCACCCCAAAAGGGTTTCTGAATTTTCACCCTTGGGGCGCCGCTCCAGCCCGCGCGCCCCAGACCAGTCTCTGAATTTTGAGAGCTGGCGCCCAGCGCCTCTCAGAGCGCTAGGGACGCCAGTTCTCCCCATTCATCCCCCATATTTTCGTACTTGTTCCTTAGCAATGTACTTATGTTTCTTAGTTGATTCCAACACTCTTAGGTACATCTAAACATCATGAAATCATCCATAAACATGAGATAATGAACCTTGAATCCATACTTCAATTCAAGAAAAGTTAAGAGTCAAGTCTAGAAGTCAAGAAGCAAGTCAAAGAGAAGATTATAAAGTTTTCAAAAGTCTTTCACAAACGTTTTAACTTTGTTTTAGACTTAAGTTTCAAGTTAAGTAAAGAGTAAAGAGTTGAGTTCATTTCTCCAAAAGCTATAAGGGAACTAAATATTCCCAAGAGTTTAAAATGTTTTCACATTTGAACAAGAAAGGGAAACACCGGTTTCCAAAAGAGCTTTTAAGCTAAAGTTTTGAGTAATCATCTCAAACAAAAGAAAGAAGTTTTGATTTAAATCATATGAGCTCAGTATATTTTGGGAGTAGTATTGAACACTGATATGGGGATGCGAATTCATATTAACTCAAGTTTTCATAAACCATGTAGCCATCATGGGTAGTAAATGATCATACTTTTTAGATGACTCCTTAATATGCTTTTAGCATAGACTAGTGGATCAACTTACTTAACCGTTCTATATAAAGGCAAAGTATAGGAAAGTTCTAGCAGCATGGGCAAGACGTTGTATCACCACTTAGGCTCATAGTAGTGGTGTCGGTTAGAGAAACTCCCCCAGAAACTATATTACTTTATTACATGAGTAAAGTTGAGTTTGTTATTGCATTTTCTTTAACGAACTAAGTTGTTTTCTATTGTTTTAAGGCTTTCTATTTATTGCATGTGTTTTATTGCTTTATATTGAGTTAAGTTGTTCATGAGTTGAGTAAAGCCAAGGTAAGTGTTTCTTTCAGGTTTTTTTTCAAGCTTGAGTTATGTTTAGCATTCCAACTTGCATACTCGTACATTCAATGTACTGATGCTAGTTGGCCTGCATCTTCTTATGATGCAGATGCAGGTAATGAGGATCATCACCCAGCGCCTCGTTGATCCAGTTGAGCACTGAGAATCGGTTGGTGAGCCTCCTTACATTCCGGAGGACTCTTTTTGCTTTTCTTTCAATATTTCATTATTAGGATGATCGGGGGTCTTGTCCCGGCATCCCTCTTTATTTTAGAGGCTTTATAGACAATTAGTAGTTCAGTTGTCTTTACATTATCATTTCATATGTTAAGACTTGAGTTGATATTTTGGCCAAGTTGAATGTTGACTTTTAAACATTCTAAGTTATTTTATTAAACTATTGAGTAGGTGCATTTGATCTTTGTATTAATGCTTAGAGTCTTCCGCTGAGTATGGAAGCCAGGACAAGGGTTCGCTTGGGGCCTTCAATGGTTCTCGAGTGCCAGTGACGTTCGGGGTGTATGCTCGATGTGTGACAAACTTGGTATCAAAGCACAGAGTTAAAGAGTCCTAGAGAGTCTATGAAGTCGTGTCAGTAGAGTCCTAGTTATCGGTGTGAAGCGCGCCACATCTATAGTTAGGAGGCTGCGACACTTCGGAAATATTCTCACTTCTTTCATACTCATTTCGTGCGTTAGAGTTTAATCTCTAAAAAGTTTCCTTCTAATTCGTGCTTGCGCATGTTTTCAGATAATCATACCTCCATGAATAGCTGTCAGAGGTCGTTCTGCTAGACGTAATGTTGAGGATCAAGGGGTACCCAATGCACCTGAGGTGCAACCCCAAGGAGAGGTTACCAATGCTGAGTTTCGTGAGGCTATCCAGATGTTGAGCCAAGCTATGACTAATCAGGTTGGGCAACAGAGAGGAGCTAGATAGTAAGTGACTGATACTTCAATGATACAAGAGTTTTTGAGGATGAATCCTCCAAGATTCACTGGTTCGAGCACTACTGAGGATCCAGAGAACTTTATGGAAGAGATGAAGAAGGTATTTGATGTTATGCAAATTGCCGATACTAAGCAAGTTGAACTGGTTGCATATCAACTGAAGAATGTTGCTAGTACTTGGTTTGATTAGTGGAAGGGGAGTAGAGCTGATGATGCACCACCTGCGAGTTGGGCATGTTTCAAGAAGGCTTTCTTGGGGCGTTTCTTTCCCTGAGAACTGAAAGAGGCTAAGGTACGAGAATTCCTCACACTTAAGCAGGATTCTTTGAGTGTTCGTGAGTATGGGTTGAAGTTCACCCAACTATCTCGTTATGCTCCGGAGATGGTTGCGGACATGAGGAGTAGAATGAGTCTGTTTGTTGTTGGGTTGTCCCGTCTATCAAGCAAAGAGGGCAGAGCAAATATGTTAATTGGGTATATGGACATATCAAGGTTGATGGTCTATGTGCAACAGGTTGAGGAAGTGAAGCTAAGGGATATGAAGGAATTCAGAAACAAGAAAGCTAAGACAGGGAATGAGTCTGGGCAGCAGAAAGGTAATGTGAACCGTTCGTCCTTTTAGCAAAAGCAAAAGGGACTTGCTTCATCATCTGCTAGTGCACCTGCACCCAGAAACAAAGGCGAGTGTAATGGTAAGAATTCACAGAACTTCAGAGCTAGACCTGCACAGTCTCAGGGTAGTGTGGCACAAAGAGGTAACTGGGCACCTGCATGTGCTAAGTGTGGTAGAACCCACCCATGTAAGTGTCATGATGGCGATACAGGTTACTTCAAGTGTGGACAAGAGGGTCACTTCATGAAAGAGTGCCCTAAGAATAGGCAAGGTGGTGGAAATCAGGGCAATAGAGCCCAATCTTCATCAGTTGCTCCACCACACAGGGCTGCACCTAGAGGAGCTACTTCCGGTACTAGCGGAGGAGCAAACCTCCTCTATGTAATCACTTGTCTTCATGAGCAAGATAACTCTCCCGATGTTGTCACTAGTATGATCAAAGTCTTTACTTTTGATATTTATGCTTTGCTAGACCCAGGAGCAAGTTTATCTTTTGTAACCCCTTATGTAGCAAATAGGTTTGATGTTCTTCTTGAGAAACTGTGTGAGCCCTTCAGTGTTTCTACACCTGTTGGTGAGTTGATTCTAGCAGAAAGAGTCTATTGTGATTGTCCCATTTCCATCAATCACAAGAGTACCATGGCTGATTTAGTTGAGTTATACATGGTAGATTTTGATGTCATTCTAGGTATGGACTGGCTTCATGCCTGCTATGTATCAATAGATTGTAAGAGGGCATTACAATAAATGAAGGAGGATCACGTCCTTCACAGAAAAGAAAGCAAGATCTCCCACCGGGAGATAAAGGAAAAAGAAAAAAACATATAGCAAAGAAAGGAGTAGCCGTGGAGCCAGATTTTTTTGAATTAGAGGATGACCTGCTTTTAATTGACCGAAGGAGAGCGCTCCGTGTTAGGTCTCAGTCCACAGCCACCAGCATTCCCTCAGCTGCCACTTTGCCCACTACTGCACCAGTGACAACCCCAACACCACCTTCAGTGGCCCCTGCACTTCCCGTAGTTCCACCTCCACCGAGATTGCTGAACAGATTGAAAGAAGATGGTTTGCGCACCATTCTGGAAGAAAAATTGCTATCCGTGGAAGGCCTGGAAGGAAAGCATGCTGAGGTGCTTGACACACTCAGGTATCACGAGTTTGAGCAATTCACAAGGCCACGGGTACTTACATACCTTCCTGGGTCCGGGAATTTTACTCAGCCTATGGAGAGTTGGTCCCGAAAGGCAGAAAGAAGGCCAGTGATTTCCGACCAGTGAAATCGGTTATGGTTAGAGTCAAGGAAGTACAGTGTCCCCCACCTTAAGGAAATTATTCCCCTCTAGCATTCGAGGTTTGAATTGGAATATATCCTCCCAAGATAGAATGATTTTATTCACCAGTGTATTGATACCCAAAACAATGGTGTCAGCGAGCCACTCAACGGCAGTAAAGTACACGAATAATGAATTCACAAGTATTTATATCCAAGAAGCACTGGTTCCAAAAACTTGCAACCTTTCAGAAACCACACACGCATTCATGAAAGTTTGTGACTTTTCAAACGGTCATGGTTGTTCCTGAAAGTTACAACCTTTCAGAACAGCTATCTCCAACAAAGAGAAATTCAATAAAATGGGAAAAATGTTTTAAAAGGTCTTACCAATTATTTAATGTTATAGTGATAGATATATATACTGTTAGATAGATGAGGAATTAGATATATGAATTAAAATGACAGCTATTACTGATATCAAAATACATCTAAATATATAGTAATATACCAAATATACAGGGACTGGTAGACTTGGGCTTTAGAAGATTATGGTCCTATAGGTGGAATTCATTAGGAAAATATTTACTATGACTTAAGTCTTAAGTAAAGAAAATAGGCATTTTAAGAAGTAATAAAACAAACAATTTAACCTAAAATTAGGACAACTTCAGCCGTCAAAGATGGAAATGAATTCTGAAGAAGACTCAATTCATCAAGATATTACCATCCAAATTTTTTCATGGCTTCTTGTTAAGTCTTTAATGCGTTTTAGATGTGTTTCGAAATTTCATAATTCAATTGTGTTGGAACCAAATTGTCACGCCCCGAGCCTACACCCTGGGCGGGACCGACACTCGAAGACCATTGCTGGCCCCCAAGCGAACCCTTGGCCTGGCTTTCTTAACTCAGCGGAAACCTAACTCAGCAATATAACTCAATGCAATATAAGGTTATACAAACAACCCAACTGATAATAACTGTCCAACAAGGCAACTCGAGTCTCAAAATAGAATCTTTACATATATACATGCATGAGAGACTCAAAACTAACTGACTGACTGTCTAACTGTCTATGAAGCCTCTATAATACTGAGATGGATGTTGGGACAGACCCCACAAAACCCTAATAAAACAAAACTAGAAACACAAAATAACCGATTCCTCCGGAAGCAAGGAGGCTCACCACTGACTCTGGAGTGTTTAGCTGGATCAACGAAGTGCTGGATGCTGATCCTGGGTACCGGCGTCTACATCATAATAAGATGCAGGCCAACTGGCATCAGTACATGGAATGTACGAGTATGCGAGCTGGAAAGCTAATCCACAACTTAAGCTTGAAAAGAATACAAGAGAACACTTACCTTGGCTCTGATCAACTCATGCAAGACTGAACCCAATATATATATCAATAAGACACATGCAATATATAAATCTTGTAAAACTATTAAAACATCACTAAAATCATATTTATAATATCATAAAATATCATGCTTCCTCTCGAAGTCTACCTGTGCAATGCATGAATGAAGTCCCATACCCCCATCCATACTAGGCAGAACCCCTCGAGGAACCATGAAATTTTCTACTGTGGGAGTTTCTCTAACCGATAACCACCACTAGGAAACTGAGTGATGATACAACATTTTACCTCACGTTGCCCAAGGACCATCCTATACCTTGCCATGATATAGGAAGCTAACTATGCTAAGTGGATCCACTAGCTAAACTTACGGATTCATCAAAAAAGTATGACCCGTTAACTCCCATGTTGGCTCATGGTTCTTATGGAGAGTTGAGTTAATATGAACTCAAGTCCCCAACTCGGTGCTCAAGACTACTCCCAAAAATACTTTAGCTCATAAGTGTTTTAAACACATCTTCCTTTAATTTTGAGATAGTTACTCAAAGCTTAACCCAAAGGCTCTTTTTGGAAAACATAGTTTCTCTCTTATTCAAATGTAAAAACATTTATAAACTTCTTTGGGAATACTTAGTTCCCTAATAGCTTTTGAGAAATGAACTCAACTTTAAGCTCTTTGCTTAACTTGAAACTCTATACTCTTTACTTGACTTGAAACTCTATGCCCTTCACTTGGCTTGAAAATTGAGCCTTACATGAAGTTAAAACGCTCAATAAAGACTTTTGAACAACTTTGGAAACTTGCTTGACTTACTTCTTAACTTCACTTGACTTTGATCCTAACTCGCCTTGAATTGAATTATGGGTTCAAGGTATATGATCACATGTTTATGGACAAGTTCTTGACGTTAGACGTACCTTGGAGTGTTGGAAACAACTATGAAACATAGGTATAATACCAAGGAACATGTATGAAAAAGTAGGGAAATAGTAGGGAAGATTGGCGTCCTTGGCGCTCTGCAAGGCGCGGAGCGCCAGACCTTGAAGTTCAGAAGGCTTGCTGTGGCGCACTGCAAGGCGCGGTGCCCCAGGGGCAAAAGATCAGAACACACTTTGTGGCGCGCTGGCTGGAGCGACGCGCCACCCCTTTTTCTCTGGAAACTCGACTTTTCTCCTTCTTTTCTCCAACTCTAAACCTTCCCAACTTCAAAGGTTCCCACCCCAAACACTAAGGATCATAACATCCCTCAACATACAAGATATTCAACTCAAAACACAACCAACTCATGTCCCAACCAACAAGAACTTCAACACAACACAACTACAACTTCAACAACATTAACAACACAACTAACAACTTCAACCAATCTTTTCTCAATAATGAAAACGAGTTTGGTGTGTGGGGGAAAGAACCAACCCAACACAATGAACTCACATACCTAGTAGGGATCACCCCCAACGATATCCACGACGATCTTTGTCAAAACCTTGCTTGATCTTCTCTTCTTCCTCTTTTTCTCCTCTTCACTCTCAAACCCTAACCCTCACTCTTCACTCTTTAAAATGGGACAAAAATGATCCAAAATCATTCTAACACCTCAATATATCCAAAAAGAAATGGCTAGGGAAAAGACCAAAATGCCCTTAAAATTTCCGGACGGATTTCCCTGCCAACTGCCCAACTTCCAAAGGGCATAAATCTCTCATACAAACTCGAAATCGAGCAAACTCGGTGGCGTTGGAAATATCATTCCACGAGCTTCGCAAACATAACTGGAACTACTCCTAATTCATCCTGATATAGGAGTTATGGCTGCTCAAAGTTGGCCAAAAACTCATTTTTTTCCACACTTAACTAATTTTCCAGATTTTCAAATTCTTTCCAAAAATGATAAATTCCAATTCTAAACCTCTTCATAGATATTTTAAATTGCCGGATGTTACACAAATTTTGTAGATCTCCATTTATCCAATTATTCTAAGATCAATCGTGGTGATACTAAGTTGATTGCATGAGTAAACGAAGTTTGTTACGCTATAGAAGATCATCATGATGAAGATGGAAACGCCACCAAGTATCATCAAATTGACAATTTTAGTAAGTTGTATGATCGAATTATCAACTGTCGTTTAGATTATAATTATCATTTTGAGTCGGATAATGGTTTGTTTTGTCTATTATATTTGCTATTTATGGAATTTTCTCAATAAAAAAGGAAAATTTCCTAAATACCAACTTATTTTACCATATTTTCAGATATTTCCTACCATTTGAAAAAATTACAAAAATCCCTACTCTCTCCTATCGATCGGATACATCACTTTACGTGATGTATAAGAACATGCGCGATATATGTTGATATTAACAGTTAATTGTATCTGATACAATTATTAGACCTATATCTCATACAATAATAAGATATATGTTAAGGATTTATGGACTACTAATACATGAAACATCAATAATATGAACAGATACATTGTCCTCGTTTTGACCGGTAGACTTGGGCTTTAGAAGATTATGGCCCTATTAGTGGAATTTATTAGGAAAATATATACTAAGACTAAGTCTTAAGTAGAGCATTTGAACAAGTTATAAAACAAACAATTTAACCTAACATTAGGACAACTTCAGCTGTCAAAGATGGCAATGAATTCTGAAGAAGACTCAATTCCTCAAGATATTACCTTCCAAATTTTCTCATGGCTTCCAGTTAAGTCTTTAATGCGTTTTAGATGTGTTTCGAAATTTCATAATTCAATTGTATTGGAACCAAATTTTGTGGATCTCCATTTATCTAATTATTCTAAGATCAATCGTGGTGATACTAAGTTGATTGCATTCGTAGAGGACGTTTGTTACGCTATAGAAGATCATCATGATGAAGAAGATGGAAATGCCACCAAGTATCATCAAATTGACAATTTTAGTAAGTTGTATGATCGAATTATTAATTGTCGTTTAGCTTATAATTATCATTTTGAGTCGGATAATGGTTTGTTTTGTATATGGGATCTGAAGTATATTGCCATTTGCAATCCCGCTACTAGAGAAGTAAGATTTCTTCCCGATGTTCCTCATGAGGGTGAGGACTTTATATGTTCAATAGGTTTTGAGCCTGAAGAAAACAAGTATAAAGTTGTTGTTACTATTGAAACTTACGGAAAATTATCAAGAGCATGGGTTTTCACTTTAGGCATAGATAAATCATGGAGGGAAGTGATTAAATATGGCGAACATGATTATTATATTGCAGGACACATATATGGTATTTGCATTAGTGGGATTATCTATCGGGTTAGCCTTGATCCGGACTATAGTATAGTTGCGTTTGATGTTAAATCA
>JAJOOO010012631.1:0-23258 GCA_029582685.1 Solanum piurae | reverse complement strand
AAATAATATACATGTTTTATATAGTTTTGTATATAATTAGTTTATTTCATAAACATTTCGAAAATCATCTCAAAAAGATTTAATTTTAGTAAGTATTTTATTAAATTAGTTTAATTTGAATCATGGTTATAATTTTGAATTTTTAGTTTATAATTAAGTCGATTATTTTATTTTGTTAAGATTTAAGAAGCTCGTTAATTAATTTACATTAATTCGTTTGGTTATTAGTCAAATTCCCCTAAACCCATTTGAGACAAAACCATTTTGGGCCCTCCTCTTATGACCTTTCCAGCAGCCCATCTGATTTTTAAACATTCCCAGCCCACATACAATACAACTATACAATACCAATACAATTTCCAGCCCAATTTTACTCTTATTTCCAATCCCAAAACCCATCTAACAACAATAAAATTCAGCAGCCATACGTACAACAAGCAGTACCAACGGACCCCTGCACTTCCTCCCTTCTTCTTCACACAGAAAACGATAAAAAACAAGCCAGCAGCCCAGAAATTCGTACAGCAGGCAGCAGGCACGCGGCTGTCCCATTTCCTCTTCCGAAATGGGACAAAACTTGCAAGAAAAAGGTGTCTCACCGAAATGGTGAAAGATTTTTGAGTTTGAATTTTGGAATTGGGCCCTTGAGTCCGTTTTTCATCGATTTTCCCTCCCAAATTCTACCCTAGTTTCATTCTATAAAGGCTGCCCTTATTCACTGTTGAAGAGGGGGAATGATTTTATTTTTTTGGCAAAAACTGAGATAGAGAGATATAGTTTATAGAGAAAGGATTTACATGAAAACTGCAAGTAGAGAGTCGAAATTCGAAGGAAAAGTATTCTCATAAAAAAAAAAAAGATTTTGAGTTTTCTTGAGCTTTGTTTCTTCCTCCATTCATTGTCTCTGGAGCTCGTCGAAATTCTCAGGTTCTCGTTCGGTGTGAAGGTGTTCCCTGCTCGTCCCGTCCAATATCGCTGCCCGGAAAGAGGCTAATCCTTATTATTATTTTTACTTGCACGTGAAATCTGCCTCGAGTCTCCATGGACTCCTTCACTTATCCGAGCATTTTATTCTGAGCCATAAAAGCTCAATTTCCTTTATCGAGTCAACCGGCCCTTGAAGATCGACGAACAGGTCCCGAAGTTGAAAAAGAAAAGAAACAAGAGATCGAGAAGTTGAAAGATTGGGCCAAAGGCTCACTCTTAATTCAAAAATTGTATTTTGTTATTTTTGGGGCCTAAGCCCTTGTTACTTTACTTATTATTATCGTGTTAGTCTAGGACAGGTGGCGAGAATTGGCCCTTTTGGTCTAAAACGGAATTAGGCCCAAGTGTTGGTCCAGGCGAACAGAAAAACCAAACTTGGGCCCGAGTCTCCTTCCCTCTTCATTTTTATTTATGTTCATTTATTTGTTAATATTTGTTGTTAGTCTTAAGGTTGAAAATATTCAAATTCCCGAAAGACACCCATTCTGAATTAATTACTTAACTAAATTACTCATATTCCACTTGACTTAAAAAATAAATTAATAATAAATAAATAAGTTTATAAAATACTTCACTTAGAAGATATTTCATATTTTTTTTCAATTAAAATGGTCTTAATCGTAAAATAGTTCTTTTTTGCAAGTCAAACTAAGTTAAAATTATTTTTGGCCAAATAATTAATTGTCGGATAATCGCGTATTAGCGGGCATTTTGGGTGCTTTAAACCCCTTCCCAAAATGCTAATAAGAACCTCGAATCCCTTTACAATATTTTCAATTAGATTTACTGTTTTAATCTTTTGAAAAAATAGTTTTCTTGATTTTTCTTAAAAATTAAGTGGCGACTCTAACCAGTCCAAATCATATTTTCCTAAATAAAACAATAACCACTGAACGAAATAACCTTTAAACAACGAATAAACAATCAATTAGCAATACCCAGCAGTAAATTCAACTTATATTCATATAATCACACCCAAGAATTGGGGTTTTAGCTAGACAAAGTAAAGAGATAGAAATTGATACCGAAAAATGTTTCCATCAAGTGGGTACGATTGATGTGGTCTTTACACACGTCTAAGATGAAGAATCTTCAATACCCACTTCTAATTTATTCAAAATAGGAATTTTCAAAATCTCCAAAGCTAAGGCAAAATGTCTCTCAAACTCAGTTCTCAGTTATAAGCTCCCAAAAACTGAATAATGATATGATTCCCTAAAAATCTCATTCTAAGCTAAATATTTAAACAAGTATTTATAGTTGTCAAAAAGTGTGTTGCGAAGGTCCACTCGACGTAGTTAGTCGGGATCGCCGATCCACTTGGTGATCCGCCCTTTGGTATGGTTCATCGCCTTTCTGCATTGGCCTTCAACAAATTTGAGGTTTTGTAACGTTGGGCGATAAGGCACTGCATCGCAGAACTATTAGGAGATTCGTTGACTGCTCCTTTATATCGCCGACTTGATTTTCTCCTTTAGGGCTTGGCCCACTGGAACATTAGGCGAGACCAAGGCCATTCGGCGACTCGCACAATGGTTTTGGCGATCCTTAGGCCTTTTTTCTTTGTTCTTTCAGCTGCCTTGTTCCTTTTTGCTCAATAGTGTCTATGTTTTGTCCTTAAGTTCAAATACCTGAAATTCAAGGATTTATATCAGTTATTGAGATAAAATGTGCATTCGAGGACACTAAATCTATTAAAATTAAGCCCTAAATGAGTTCAAATCATGGATTCATCAACACCCCCAACTTAAACTTTTGCTTGTCCTCAAGTAAAACTCAAGTTCAGCAGTTCAAAAATGATGTCTCAAACAGTGCTACACAAGACTCAATCATGAATGCACACCAAAAGACTCAACTTACTCATGTAAGGACCAATTGTACACTCAAAGATTCACCATTACCAAAGAATCTCAAGCTCACATTACTTGCTTCAAATGTAAGTTCAAGCTCAACAACGGTGATCAAATGCCCTCACACAAAGAATGATTCCATATTCACACACAATGATTCATAATATAAAATTTCGAAATCAAATGCAACACTCACACTCACAAAGATGAACATAATGTATGATTTCACTCATAGGTTTGCCCGTATTTTCCAATCGACTTTTGGTTCAGCTCATTCAAGATCAAAAAGGTCTTTTCAAGGCTTGTAATGGGGCTGAGTGCAAATGTATGGTCATTTAGGCTCATAGGCAGTAATCCTTGTGAAATGTGATGTGAACAACACCTTTTTTCCTTTTCTTCATCATTTTCATTCAAGCTCAAAAGTCACATATTATTCCTCTTCCATGTGCCGTTAGAAACCCCATTTTCTTTGTATTTTCACAACTTTACTCCACAACTTTTTCATTCTTTTTCTTTTTCATTCTTTTCTTCTTCTTTTTTTATGGATGGGTTCCATTTTTCTCAAAACATGGGTAAAAGGGACTTCTTTGCATTTTCTTGATTTCCCTTTTCTTTTCACCACCCCCTCAACTTAGGCTTTTGGCCTAAGTTGTGTGGCGACCCTTTCGAAAGGATACTACCACTTAAACAAGAAAACTAATTAAATACTTGCGATATTTAAAAGAGATTTGCTCTGGCCATGTTGATTTTAGTTTAGTAGAGGGATTAGGTTCATAAAGGGAAAAAAAATATAGTTAAAGATGTGCATCTTGCCCATTTAAACATTTATGTGATGTCAAAATTGATATGGCGCGGAATCTCAACTTATGACGGAAAAACCTTCCCAAAAATGATTTAAGCGAATAATCGATGAGCTTTTCATGCATATATTATCTTCACACCTAAGGATGAAATAATAAGAATATTACTTATTTCCGAGTACCGAAATCAGCCGAGTCATGCTTCACACAAATATTCAAAACAAATAGTAAATTTAGTATATTGCAATACTTGGGTTTACGCACCCCAAAAGAACAAAACATATAGCCATACTTATTTTATAACCCATGGTGACATGATCACAATTTTACAACCCATGGTGACATGATCACAATTTTACAACCCATGGTGACATGATCACAATTTTACAACCCATGGTGACATGATCACATTAATCCTCAAAATTTCATGTAAATATACCACCCAAAGAACATGTACAAGTCCCAAGGTTTATACAAAATATAGATGCCTAAATGCAAATGTGATCTTCCTTAAAGCTCTCAAAATTTCCATCCCAAATGGCCTTCTTCACGCCTCCTCTCGATCATTCCCTACGATAGAAACAACTATCTCTAAGCATATAGCTTAGTGGTGTAAAAACTATAGGTTCGGAGCCATCAGATTCACAAAACTAACTTTTTCAAGTCATGGGCAGCATAATCGAACATAATAAATAAATCAAGCAAATAATATATCAGGAGTATCAAGTTCGATATTTAGAGGTCCAAATGTCAAGAACGCTCATAGCACCATTTTCCAAGAGATTCAATAACAAGACTCGCCCAATATGTACATCATGTCGTCACACCAAGCACGAGCAAGTATCAAGAAGAGCTGAAGCCCTGTATCAAGAAGAGTCAAAGCCCAATAATCAAGAGAACCAAGAACCATATTAAAAATAACTTTCTAATTCGTACTTAAGATGGACAACTTCCATACTTAAGACGAACTAAAAATCCAAAGTCAAGATGGCAAATGATCCGAATCAAGAGGCATGACAATAGTGACAAAGTCACAGCCACAAGAAGGACAAGGTCCCAACAAGAGTGCCAAGTGATCAAACAATCCATACAAGTGGGCGAGTTACACAAGCGTCTTTAACGTCTCAAAGGATAGCAACATGACAATGCAAAGTGACAAGAGGTAACCAATGTACCAAGATCAACTTTCAAATATACCAGCAGTTAAAAGAGTGCAAGTACAAGTTTATACAAAAACCTCAATGCTTTAGCAAATAAACAATCCAACACAACTTCACGAGATCAGACCGTAGATCAACCAACGTTTCAAGGTCCTCAACTTGTTCACGAGTATATACAACCTTAAAAATACAATTAAATAACTTCTTTAATTCCTAGAAGCTCAATAATGCTGATTTAAAACAGGATCATTATCACAAGAAAGCTTAGCATGTACAAATACAACTAAACCCACAAAACAGTGAATCTGTCCAGCCCGGTACCTCAAGTCGCAACTTAGATTTGACACGGAAGACGGCAAAACTAGACTTTATAACCTTCATGAAAGATGTAGGTACATCTTTCAAGGTTGAAAACAAACAAGAATCACCACAATATTCATTTTGTACAACAAGATATACTCAAAACATTAACAGTTGTTCATACAGGATTTAGCTTTTCAAAATCTGGACAAAACTTATCCTATGTTGCGTCCCATATTTCGAATCTATAACAGCTAAATCAGAGTTTGACATAAACATAAGAGTTGTAGGTCTACAAATTAGATTTCCAAATCATATTTATTCATTGTAAATGAAGTTCTAGAGAACGAGATATGAAAAAAATACCGAACACTACCCAGCTCAGAAGCAGATTTCGTCACTTACCAAACAAAAGGTGTTTTCTCGAATTCCAGCCAAAAAAGGCCAAATTTTCCCTTGTGATCTTGAAGAACAACCTGTTAAGCTAAGGTTCTAATGTTCTTAGACTTGAGGAAACCGAAATTACTAAAGGAGGTGTGAAAAATATATAGTCAAACAAGTGATGTTTATCACTTGGCCAGCTGTCTCCAAAAGGGCTGCCCAAATAGTTGTGTGCTGCCCAAAATGCATATATATACACCTATATCTATATCCCTCATCTTCTTTTAAAGTTATACATAATTCTAATTGGAATATTAGAAAAATACCCCAACACAATACCTTAAATTACGATCAGAACTTATGCTAAGCAAGATAGCAATTATCACCACATTTCAAGTTCCCAAAAATGAGAGTAAAACATATTGTAGAAATTACGCAATGATAAATCGACATGCGACTCTTGGTTAATATTTAGGGGTGTTACAAGTTGGCTATTCAAACAGGCCACAAATCATGAGGATTATGGGTAATGGATTAAGAAAAGTTATGTTTTCATCAAATTTCTTCCAAGAAAAGGTTAAGGGTCAAAGGGTGTTAAAAAGGGTTCACACTCTCATAAGGTAGGCCACAAAAGAGGTATTGTAACACTTCGGAAAAAAAGATAGGTTAAACTAGAGCCTAAACGTAAGGTTAAAAGTCGTAAAATGAATCTCCAGAAGGTTAGCGAGTCTAATATTGATTAAAAGGAGATTTATTGAGTTTAGACCAAGGGGCTAGTGCCAAGGCAAAAGGGGCCAAGGCCAAAGGCCAAGGCATCCCCTAGTTTGTAGCTACTACCCCACCTTCACGAGGGGGACCACGATTTGTGGTCCTCACCATGGTGCGTGAAGAGGGGAGTGGTCTTGCCTTGGCCATGAACGTGTGGCCACCATTTTGGCTAGCCACTGCCTCAACCTCACGGCCATCAGCATGGTCTGTGGTCATCACCACGGCCCGTGGAGGGCTCCGTGAAGGAGACTTGGGCGATGGGCTTTATGCACCAAAAAGGAAGGCTACTCCCTCAACTCTACGGGCAAGACCACAGTCCGTGGAGTGGGTTGTGAGACCTGGACAGGGACTTTAAATGAAGACTTTTTATGTCTTTTCCTTTTTAGTCCAAATTAAGTGGGGGTGTTTTGGGTATTTTTAGGGGTAGTATTTATATTGTTTTTAAGTCAAAATTCACAAGACTTGGTCATTTTTCACTAACACCCAATTGAAATAAAAAACCTCATACTTCTCTCTAAAATTCTCTCTCTAAACTCAAGAAGAAGAAGAAGAAAAAGACATTGGAGCCCCAAATTTCTTGGAGTTTCTTAGTTGAGGTTTGGTTGCTTTTCATCCTTCGGTAGCTATCACCCAAGGAACCCCTTCAAATATGTTTTCAAGATATCAAATTCCCCCAATTTCTAGGGTTTTCATTCTATAACATGGGTCTTCTTTCGAAAATATTTTCATTGATTAATTATGATTGTTTATGACGAATTATGAATATATTGATGGATAATTGATGTTTATAATGAGAATTCCCCTTAGACCCATGTGTTCCCCAAATTGATGAATCATGACTTGACGTAAAGGGCTTTGACCCTAATTGTACTATTATGTTTAGATGGTGATTGAGACAAATCTAGTTCCTATTTTCTTATATGACAGAAGTTGACTTCTATTGTAAAAGTTTTTAATTTTTCCATATTTTTCTATGTCTTCATGCGATGATGAATGCTAAGGGATTGTATGCGACCCCTTCGGGGTCAATTACACCATGTTACTCCTAGGGGGTACTCTTGGGTCATGACAAACTTGGTATCAGAGCTTTAGGTTTAGAAAGATTCTAGGGTGATGTCTCATGAACCACATCTAGTAGAGTCTTGTTCATAAGTGTGAAGCGCGTCACACTTATGAATGAGAGGCTATAAGATGTTTAGGAGCTTTTCACTTATTTGATTACTCATTAGTCGTGCCTTAGAGTTTTTACTCTATGAAGTCCTTTTCCTAACCCTTTTCTTATGCATATAGGAAAATGAATACAAGAAGAGTGGCCGCAAAAAGAGTGGAAGACGAGATTGCTAATGATGAGGAAATCATCCCCAAGGTCCTTAAGGGGCTCAAGCTCTTAATAAGGAGAGGGACTTGACCAATGTGGAGATACGAACGACTCTCTAAACCTTAACTCATGCTCTAACGACTTAAGTCACAAGAGATGCTAGAGTCCAAGTGAACCCTAATGCAAGTACTACCGCTTCAAGGATAAGGGATTTCACAAGAATGAATCCCCCTACATTCTATGGTTCCAAAGTAGATGAAGACCCACAAGGGTTTATTGAAGTGGTGTTTAAGGTGCTAGAAGTTATGGGAGTGTCTCCAAGAGAGAAGGCGGAACTAGCCGCCTACCAACTAAATGACGTGGCTCAAGTTGGCATGAGTAATGGAAGGAAGATAGGTCCATTAGAGCTGGCCCGGTTGATTGGGGAGTATTCAAGAAGGCGTTCCTTGATAGGTTTTTCCCCCTAGAGCTAAGGGAGAGGAAGATGCAATAATTCATCAACCTCCGCCAAGGGGGTATGAGTGTGAAGGAATATAGCCTCAAGTTCACACAATTGTCTAAATATGCCCCAACCTTGGTGGTGGACTCTAGGGCGAAAATGAACAAATTTGTTATGGGGATATCTGATCTTGTGGTGAATGAATGTAAGTCGGCGATGCTTATTCCAACCATGAACATCTCCAGTCTTATGGTTCATGCCGAGCAAATTGAGGAACAAAAGCTCAAACAAGTGGATAGAGAAATTAAAAGGGCAAGAGTTGATGATGGTAATTCGTCTAAGAGTAGATTTGAGGTTCAAGGCAAACCAACGTTTAAGAAGAGGTTTTCTAATCAAGGCACTTCTAGCATGCCTAAAGTCAACAAAGAGAGGGTGTCTACTCCAAAGCCACAGGTGGTAATGGAGATGGTTCTTGTGTTGATTGACCTACTTGTGCAAAATGTGGTAAGAGGCATGCTGGCAAGTGCCTTGTTGGCACGGATGGGTGTTTTAGTTATGGTAAGAGTGTCCACATGAAGAGGTATTGTCATATGCTTAAGGTTCAAGGGAGAGAGGGCAAACAAGTCCCTCCAAGTGGCTCAAATTCAGATGCTCCCAAGAAGAATCGCTTCTATGCTCTCCAATCTAGAACTGATCAAGAATGTTCTCCGAACATTCTCACCGGTATGTTACAAGTATTTTCCATTAATGTTTATGCATTATTAGACCTCGGTGCCACTTTATCTTTTGTTACCCCTTTAGTGGCTATGAAATTTGATGTACTCCCTATAAAGTTAGAGGAACCTTTTCGGTTTCTACCCCCAAAGGTGACTCGATTGTTGCTAGAAAGGTTTATAAGGATTATCTTATTTCCTTGTCTAATAGAATCACTTTGGTTGATTTGGTAGAACTAGATATGTTGGACTTTGATATCATACTTGGGATGGATTGGTTGCATGTTTGTTTTGCTTCCATTGATTGTAGAACAATGGTAGTAAAGTTTCAATTTCCAAATGAGCTCGTTTTAGAATGGAAGGGGGGAAACTCTATTCCTAGAGGTCGTTTTGTCTCATATCTAAAAGCTAGAAAAATGATTTCTAAGGGGTGTAGCTATCATATTGTGAGAGTTAAGGACCTTGAGTCCGAGACTCCTCCTTTAGAGTCGGTCCCCATAGTAAAGGAATTTCCGAAAGTCTTTCCTAATGACTTGCCCGGAATCCCTCCGCAACGGGAAATAGACTTGGGCATTGATCTTTTGCCGAATACACAACCCATATCAATTCCCCCTTACCGGATGGCTCCGGCCGAATTGAAGGAATTGAAGGAACAACTCAAAGATTTGCTAGATAAGAGTTTTATTCAACCAAGCATATCTTCATGGGGTGCCCCGGTATTATTTGTGAAAAAGAAAAATGGTTCACTTCGGATATGTATAGATTACCGCCAATTGAACAAAGTCACTCTAAAGAATAAGTACCCACTCCCCAGAATTGTAGATTTGTTTGACCAACTCCAAAGGGGGAGTTACTTTTCGAAGATTGACTAAAGGTCGGGTTATCACTAACTTAGGGTAAGAGGGGTCAACATTCCTAAAACGGCCTTCTGTACAAGATATGGTCACTATGAATTCCTAGTTATGTCTTTTGGTCTAACAAATGCCCCGGCGGCGTTCATAGATCTTATGAATAAGGTATTTAGGCAATATATTAATTCGTTTGTGATCATTTTTATTGACGATATTTTGATCTATTCAAAAAGTAAGGGTGATCATACGAAGAATTTGAGGTTAGTATTACAAGTCCTCAGGGACCACCAACTTTATGCTAAATTTAGCAAGTGCTAGTTTTGGCTAAGGTCGGTTGCTTTCCTAGGTCACATTGTGTCAAGTGTGGGTATAGAGGTTAATCTGAAGAAAACGGATGCATTGAAAAGTTGGCCTAGACCCTTAAGTCCCACCGATATTCGAAGCTTTTTGGGATTGGCCACGTATTTTAGAAGATTTGTATAGGGCTTCTCATCTATTGCTTCTACATTAACGGCCTTGACCCAAAAGAAGTCCAAATTTGAGTGGTCGGAGGCCTGTGAAAAGAGCTTCCAAGAGTTGAAGGATAGACTCACCTCCGCTCCGGTGTTGACCTTGCCGGAGGGTACTGATGGATTTGTAGTTTATTGCGATGCTTCGAGAATAACGTTGGGGTGTGTTATCATGCAACATGGTAAAGTAATTGCCTATGCTTCAAGGTAACTTAAGACTCATGAAAAGAATTACCTGACACGTGATCTCGAACTAGCGGCGGTGGATTTTGCTTTGAAAATATGGAGACACTATCTCTATAGGGTACATGTAGATGTGTTTACCGACCACAAGAGTCTTCAATATGTGTTTCGACAAAAAGATTTGAATCTCCGACAAAGAAGGTGGTTAGAGTTCATGAAGAATTATGACATGAGTGTACTTTACCACCCGTCAAAGCTAATGTGGTTGCGGATGCCTTAAGTAGATTATCCATGGGTAGTGTGGCTCATGTAGAAGATAAGAAGAAGGAATTGGTTCGTGATGTACATAGGTTTGCCGGTTAGGTGTCCAACTAGTGGATTCCACCAAAGGTGGGTTTATGGTTCATCATAGTTCTGAATCGTCCTTTGTAGTTGATGTGAAGTCTAAGCAACATCTTGATCTAATTTTAATGGAGTTGAAAGAATCGGTTCTTAATAAGTCCGTTGAGGCTTTCTCCCAAGGGGAAGATGAAGTGCTTAGGTACCAAGGTAGATTATGTGTTATGGATGTTGATGGCTTAAGGGAGCAAATTTTAGAAGAGGCTCATGATTCGCGATATTCTTTTCATCCGGGAGCCACCAAGATATACCGTGATATACAGAAAATCTATTGGTGGAATGACTTGAAAAAGGATATAGCGGGTTTTGTATCCAAATGTCCGAATTGACAACTAGTCATGAGGATTATGGGTAATAGATTAAGAAAAGTTATGTTTTCATCAAGTGTCTTCCAAGAAAAGGTTAAGGCTCAAAGGGTGTTAAAAAAGGTTCACACACTTAAAAGGTAGGCACAAAAGAGGTATAATGTCAAATTGGTTCACACTCTTTAAAGTTTCCTAAGATCATCTCAAGAAATTACCTCACTTAGTTAACCGGACTAACGGGGCAAATTCTAGGTATCATCATTCATGGTTCACAGTAAGCTCATCACACAAGGCATCAACAAAAATGTCAAAAAAAGACTCCACACTTTTTCTAGGGTGCAAAGTTCATCACAAGAGACTCAATTCGATACTTGGCTAGTCACAACGAGATGCAAATAGTTCACATATTGGCTATGCAACTTCATTTGGCCTCATCGTAGCCACATATTCATTTTTGTTCGATTATGAGCACTATTCAAGTCAACGATATTGATCAAAACCGATACTCAAATTTGCACAAGAACAACCACATTCAATACAAACAAGAGGTGGCAAAAATTTTCCGAAAGGGTCAAAAATCATTTATAATTAAAAACAAGGAGCCACAAGCTCAAACATCCACGAAAAGCAGTGTATAACACAAATTTAGCTCAAAGCCCAAATATATAAACAAAATAAGAATTACGAATGTCACACAAAAGGTAGGCCTCACCCCCACCACAAATAAAAGCATTTGTCCTCAAATGCAAACAAGCTAATAACATCCAAAAATCAAAAGAAATAAAGGCAGAGAGGGAGTTAAAGAGGGGATCCTGTCTACGCAATCATTCCATCTGTCTGGGCATCGGTGCCCGGTGCATCAGTCTGGTCTCGGGCCTTAGCTCCTGAGGTCACCTCAGAAGGAACAATAGTATCAGACCCACTAGGAGCTGTCATAGAAGTCTCGGTCAGTAATGTCTGGATCATCGACTGCATGATCGTGTCCTCAAGATCTGGCAAGTCTCCATATATGCTTTTCTCTCGTATCCCTATCTGCTGCTCATCGGTCTCAGCATCCGACTCATCAACTGCTACCTCATCCCTGTGTACATCTCCGGTTGTAACCGGAGGAATCTCAGGAGCGTCCCTGTCATTTGTTGCCTCCAATAATGAAGTAAAGTCAGTAGACTTTAGGTAGTTTACGTCCTTTCTCAAGTCAACTACCTCAGCTTTTAAAGCCATAACATCGGAGGTCTCCCCCTGCCTACTCTCACAAGTTGTGACTCTAGTAGCCAGATCATCAACAGAAGCCCGGAGGGGGGGGGGTCAGTGCAACTAGAATAGCAGCCTCAATTATCAAGGGGACAAATTTCTCTAACAGAGTCGCCTTCACGTCAGCTGAGTGGGCCAGATGCCCCATCTTCAGGATCATGGCCTGAGTAATCTTGGTCTGCTGGGAGAAAGTAGAGGTGCTTGGAGCATGTGAAGACGAGAAAGGAGGGGCAGAAGTACCTGAGGACCCGGAGGTCGGAGTAGGCAAAGATGCCTCTGTAGGTATCTAATCAACGTCCACCTCTAGGATATATCCACTTGAGTTGCCCTCATCCTGTCAGCCTCCTCTCTAGTATATTTAGCCTCAATGCGCCGGATGTTAGTAGAGGAGGACGGGGGTAATATCAAAATCTCTAGTAGCATCCCGGGGCACTCCAGCACGCCGGCAAAACTCTATGATCAGTATTGGGAAGGGAAAAGAGGTTTGTATCTTCTTGTCTATCATGGCCATCTCCTGCTTTATGATAAGGCCCAAGTTGAGCCGTCTCTTCGATAAGATAGACCCCAAGCAGGCTGCCTTTGCATATCGAATGATAGATTCATTCTGTGAAGGCATAAGTGAACTACTGATGAATCCGAACCAATAACGGGTAGCTATATTCAAATCCTTCTTTTCGATCTCGACTCCCTCCTCAATCCACCTAGGAGTGGTATCAGAAATAGAGGGGAAAGCCAACCCTTTAGATCCTCCAGAGTTTGTGTCGTAGGAAAACCTTCATATGAGAGTGAAGTCCCTGGAGGCCTATCTAACAGAACATTAATGTATTACTTACTGCAGCTCACTTCTACACCACGAACAGTGACCGACTTAACCAGTCTGAACTCGCTGGCCTTCATTTTACTCTTCGGCACCAGCTCACCATATGTTGTGTAGAGCTCACGGACCCATGAAGGAATATACAGATCTCGGGTCATGGTGAAAATATGGAATCGGTGCCACTGTAATAACTCCGTTACACTGGAGTACTTGCCCTCCAGACCCTCTGTAGATAGTAGGTTATCCTCGAGGATGGTTCGTAAACCATCTCATTTTAACCTGTTGAGGAGTCTAGGTGGAGGAACAACTAGTGGCACATGAGCCACATGAGGTTCCAGAGTTGGCACTGATTCTCCTGGTGTGGACACAAGAGGGACTCTGGTAGACGTGGGTTGAGATCTAGCCCGGAGCTTAAACTGCTGGGACTGTAGAGTTTGGTCATCATCATGCTCAGATAGAGTAGCCTGGGAGCTAGTAGTAGCCCTATCAGACCTGGGTCTCTCGCCCTTTCCTTTGTCACCTGGTGGAGGTTCTTGCCTTCCTCTTTTTGAAGGATTTGATCCCCCTTCGATGATTGTGATGCCTTGTGCTCTTTTCCGGGGTGGCATGTCTATATTTGTTCGTACCATCTCTGCAAAACATCGGGAAAAAGTTAGAAAAATTCAAATAAGATCACAAAAAAAATTGCAGACAAACTCGCCAAACCGGTCGGCGAGTCGCCAAATCTCTTTGGCAAGCTAGATCAGGCTTGCCAAAATGATAGGCTCTAAAATTTCACAAAAATTTGGCAAGGGGCGATGGGAAAAGCCTTTCGGCAAGCAAGGTTCAGCTCACCGAAAGTTACAGTGCAAAAAAGATTTAGGGGCGCAGACAAAGGGCGATCAAGAAGTCTTTCGGCAAGACACCGAGTATCCTCGACAACCTCAGGCTTCTCACCAAAAGTTACAGAACCCAATAACACATAATGCATGAAATCAAAGGCGAGATGGGGATATTACACGAACCACTGAGTGGTTCGGTAAGCTCGACCCAGCTCGCCAAACGACCCAACGTGCCTATTTTCAACCCCGCAACCCCCAAAAATAAAATCAAAACATGCACAACTTAAATTCAAACAAGACCCATAACACCCATTACCCCGGGATATTCAGACATGTCCCGGTTTTGCCAAATTTCGCCAATTGATGGCTTATGCCCTTAAGAATGATTTCATCTGTTCTATCATTGGGAAAATTACGTTTGTTGACACAAATACGGGCTACTCAGACTTCACCCAACCAAACTAGACAACATGCAAGCACAACCCCACAAATTTCAAATCATTTCAACGCACAAGAATACGAGATTTCAACAATCAAAACAATATGGGTAAGATTATCAGCTCAAAATAGGCATTCAACACACTAATCCTAGGATCAACACACATCATCAACATAATATTTCTTGCATAAGAGTACAAATTACTAAAAATAAATTTGGGGTTCGGAAAACCAACCTTAGTTGCTGATTAATAAAGACTGAAAAGCTAGGCTGCAATGTAATCCACTCCGAACACAAGTCTGATGAATAAAATACTTTTAAAAATGCGAAAATATAAAAGACACTAAGCAAGTGTGTGTTTGGAAGATGAAAAGTGATGGAAAGTGAATAGTTTGAAAGTTTAAACCTTTGGCTTTTTAAGAACCGTCCAGTTCTCGCCCAGTTCGCCGACCTCTTTGGCGATGCATCGACTGGCCTTTCAGCTCGCCAACCTGACTTTTCAGCAACTTCCCCACTTTGTCCTACATAAACAACC
Organism: Solanum piurae; assembly: GCA_029582685.1. Classification (NCBI taxonomy): domain Eukaryota; kingdom Viridiplantae; phylum Streptophyta; class Magnoliopsida; order Solanales; family Solanaceae; genus Solanum; species Solanum piurae. The sequence goes on along the minus strand of JAJOOO010012631.1, from coordinate 8,432 downwards.
CACCATTATTTCTTAAAGCAAAAATAAAGCGATAAAAAGGGTCTTGGGTTGCCTCCCAAGCAGCGCCTTAGTTAACATCACGGCACGACGAAAGTCAACACCTAAACCTCATTTTTGGGGTTGGCCATAGTGTCACTAGGCAACTCGCCTTTTCTATTTGGGTGGAGATGAGGCAACACGTGACCCATGAGGTTTTCCACTAGCTTGATAGATCTAGAGTGAGAGCCAATATATGATTTAGCTTTTGGAGAATGATTAATAACGTATCCTCGATACGTCTACCCTCATTGTCCGTAGACTTTCTCCGTTCAGGAGGGGGTATGTACCTACCCTTCTTTTTGGACAACACCTCCAGTTCCTTGACCCTTTGGGCCAAGGTATCCATTAACCCAGCAAAATGACCAAGGGTTGGTCCTTCTCAGTCTCCTTGTTGGTGTTGGCCACAAGATCAAGGAGTTTTGTTACGGTCTCATAGGAGTGTCTCATAAGACCACCCGAGATAAGTTGACCGATTAATCCTTTAGTCCCAGAATTAAGACTCCTACAAAAGCATTCCAATAGAACTAGATCAGGAATTTCATGAGTTGGGCATTGTATCAACAGTGCTTTAAACCTCAGCCACGACTCATCAAAAATCTCCCCTTCTAGCTGTTTGAAGGTCAGGATGTTATCCCTGAACCTCATCACCTATACCTGAAGGTGATCCATTTGTTTACAATCATCAATGTAGGTTATTTTTCCTGTTTTTAATACACAAACAAGCAAAACAAAACTAAAACTTAAGTAAGTAGAACTATAACTTACAAGAACAAAATTTAACTTAACTAAAAATTCTCAAATAACACCACTCCCCGGCAACGACACCATTTTGATTTCACGTATCAGGACACTACTTCCAGTTCAAGTGCCAACAATCGTGAGTAGTAATATAACCCAACTAGTGAGTTGGGGTTGAATCCTAAGAGAGCGGTTCGTAATTGAGAATCAATAGAAAAACATAAATGTGTTCAAGTCAATTATAGCTATAAATATCTACGAAGAAAAACATGATAAATTAAAGGGTGACACAACTGTCGAGTATCAAAAGGGGGTTGTGTAATCAATTATCAACTAAATAGACAACTAAGAACGCAAATACCAATATGGTGACGGGATTCTTGGGATGTGATAGGATTATGGGCTAAGGTAAACAATCGGGTAATTGTTATTGATAATAAATCGCTGTAAATTGGTAACTAAGCTAGACTATAGTGGGCGTAAACTTTCTCTCGAACAATTTACCATAAATCAAATTAGTTTCTCTCGAACACCAATAAGCGGCAATGAAACACAACTTGCGCCTTAGTCCATTCACTCTCTCAAGCTGAATGTGTGGGAGAGGGGTTAGGATTCACTCTCTCGAGTTGAACCCATGACAACCCAATAACCACAGACCATCAATCAGTAGTCTTAGTTTTACGACCTCTCTCTCGAGCAAGCCGAAAACACGAAGTTAAAATTGTATTTGCAACTACAACCCCATTAAATTCAAACACAACCACTGAACGAAATAATCTTTAAACAATGAATAAATAATCAATTAGCAATACCCAGCAGTAAATTCAACCCATATTCACATAATCACACCCCAAGAATTGGGGTTTTAGCTAGACATAGTAAAGATATAGAAATCGATACCGAAAAATATTTCCATCAAGTGTTTACGATTTATATGGTCTTTACACACGTCTAAGATAAAGAATTTTCAATACCCACTTCCAATTTCTTCAAAATGGGAATTTTCAAAATCTCCAAAGCTAAGGCAAAATGTCTCTCAAACTCAGTTCTCAGTTCTAAGCTCCCAAAAACTGAATAAAGATATGATTCCCTAAAATCTCATTCTAAGCTAAAAATTTAAACAAGTATTTATAGTTGTCAAAAAGTGTGCTACGAAGGTCCACTCGGCGTAGTTAGTCGGGATCGCCGATCCACTCGGCAATCCACCATTTGGTCTGGTTCATCGCCTTTCTGCATTGGTTTTCAGCAAATTTGGAGTTCTGCAACTTTAGGAGGTAAGGAACTGCATCTCGAAACTATTCAGTGATTCATCGACTGTTCCTTTCTATCGCCGACTTGATTTTCTCCTACAATGCTTGGCGTACTGGAACATTAAGAAAGACCAAGGCCATTCGGTGACTCGCCCAATGGTTTAGGCGATCCTCAGGCCTTCTTTTTTTTGTTCTTTTAGCTGCCTTGTTCCTTTTTGCTCAATATTGTCCATGTTTTGTCCCTAAGTTCAAATACTTGAAATTCAAGGATTTATATCAGTTATTGAGACAAAATGTGCATTCGAGGACACTAAATCTATTAAAATTAAGCCCTAAATGAGTCCAAATCGTGGACTCATCAGTCGGTCCCAAATCATGTGTCCGAATAGAGTCTGGAGTTGGGTGTCAAACTCAGCTTTCAGTTCGATAGTCGAGGTTGGGTCCTAAATTAGGTGACGAGTTTAGGTTCCAAATCAATTGTTAATGTTAGAGTCGGTTCCAATTTCAGAAGTTGGGTTATGAGTCAAGTGTTAGAGTAAGGTTTTGGGTCGAGTGTCGAGGTCAATCATATATCAGGTGTCGAGTTTGGATCCAATTCATATGTCAGGCCGATGTAATGAATCATGTTTGACTTGGTGTGCTAAGGTAGTTCAAATTTATTATACATATGTCACGACCCAGAGGTATGATTGAATAACGCTATCAAAGACACTTCATTCGATTCTAAGCATCAACGATCGTTAGTTAGTAATATGACCCAACTAAATGTCTAATTCCATAGGGAGTGGTACGTGTTTAAGATTCAATAGCAAAGTACGAATATGTTCAAGTCAATCATAGGAGTAGATATTTACGAATAAAAGCATAATTCAAATTAAAGGGTGACACAAATGTCAAATAACAGGGGGGGTTTGATTGTAATTATCAGCTACAAGAACAACAAATAACACGAATTAACAAGTAATGAGACGGGTTGTTGGGATGTGATTGGATTATAGGCTAAGGTAGACAAAAGGGCAATTGCAATTGTTAGTTCATAGTTGTAAATTAGTGAATAAGCTAGATTTTAGTGGGGATAAACTTTTTCTCGAACAATTTACCCCAAATCAAGCTGGTTTCTCTCGAACATCAACAAACAACAAATAAGAACATCATACGTTTTAGTCCATTCACTCTCTCGAGCTGAATGTGTGGAAAAAGATTTAGGATTTACTCTCTCGAGTTGAACCCATGACAACCCAATACCCAGAGACCATCAATTCAGTAATCTTGGTTTTAAAACCTCTCTCTCTCTCGAGCAATCTAAAAACACGAAGGTAGAGTTGCATTTGCAACTACAACCCTTTAAATTAATCCACAATTACTGATTGGAATCACTTCTAAACAATATTTAAACTATCAATTAATAATACCCATAAGCTAAATCAACACATAATCATATAATCACACCCCAAGAATTGGGGTTTTAGCTACACATCATAAAAAGATAGAAATCGTTACCAAATTGTGTTTCCATCAACTAGGTAAGATTAATTTCGTCTTTACAAAGGTCCAAGTTGAAAAATCTTAAAGATCCACTTCCAATTTCTCAAAAATGGAAAACTTCAATTCTTCAAAGCTAAGGAAAAGTTTGTCTCAAAACTCAGAGTCCCAACTCAAAAACTGATATTCTATATTATGAAAACTCTAAAATGATCACTGATACTGAATTAAAATGTTCAAAAACATATTTATAGTCACCAAAAATATGTTGCAAAGGGCCATTCGACGTAGTAAGTCGGGACACTGATCAACTCGGTGATCTGCCTTTTGATCAGTTCCATCACCTTTTTTATTTGGCTTTCAGTATCTTCAAGTTCTGTAACTTTGGGCGATCCAACACTGCATCACGGAACAACTCGGCGACACTCCGACTGCTCTTTTCTATAACCGACTTGATTTTTGCCTTCAAGGTTTGGCACAATGGAACTTTCAGCAAAATAATAGCCATTTGGGGACTCGCCCAATGGATTAAGCGATCAACAAGCCTTTTTTTCTTCGTTCCTTCAACTGCCTTGTTCCTTTTTGCCCATTAGTGTCCATGTTTTGTTCCACAATCCAAATACCTGGAAATCAAGGATTTTACATCAGTTATTGGCACAAAATAAGCATTTGAGGACACTAAATCTATACAACTAAAGCCCTAAATGAGTCCAACTCGTGGAATCATCAACACCCCTAACTTAAACTTTTGTTTGTCCTCAAGTAAAACTCAAGTTCAACAATTCAAAAAGGATGTCTCAAACAGTGCTACACAAGACTCAATCATGAATGCACACAAAAAGACTCAACTTACTCATGGAAGGATCAATTGTGCACTCAAAGATTCAAGTTGTGACTTACCATTATCAAAGATTCTCAAGTTCACAATACTTGCTTCAAATACAAGTTCAAGTTTAACAAAGGTACTCAAATGCCTTCACACAAAGAATGATTCCATATTCAGACACAATGGTTCAACAATTTATAGTTCCGGAATCAAATACAACACTCACACTTACAAAGATGAACACATGCATGACTTCACCCATAAGTTTGCCTTTATTTTCCAATCAACAATTGTTTCAGCTCACTCAAGATCACAAAGGTCTTTTCAAGGCTTGTAATGGGGCTGAGTGTAAATGTATGGTCATTGAGGCTTAGTGGCTGCTATCCACATGAAATGTGGTGTGACAACACTTCTCTTCCCTTTTCTTCATCATTCTCATTCATGCTGAAAAGTCACCCCATTATTTACTTTCCATAGACAGTTGTACATCCCATTTCTTTTTGCATTTTCACAACATTATTCCATAATTTTTTTTATTTTTTTCTTTTTCATTCTTCTCTTCTTTTTTTTTTTTTTTTTGTTTGGAGGGGTTCCATCTTTCTCAAAACCATGGGTTAAAGGGGACTTCTTTGCATTTCTTGATTCATCTTCTCTTTTCACCACACACCCAACTTAGGCTTTTGGCCTACGTTGGCTATTCAAACAAACCACAAATCATGAGGATTATGGGTAATGGATAAAGAAAGGTCACAATTTCATCAAGTTTCTTCCAAGAAAATGGCTAAGGCTCAAAGGGTGTTCAAGCAAAGATCACACACTCACAAGGTTGGCCACAAAAGAGGTATAATGTCAAATTGTTTCACACTCTTCAAAGTTGTCTAAGATCATTTCAAGAGATTGCATCACTTAGTCAATCTGGACCAACGGGGAAAATTCTAGGTGTCATCACACATGGTTCACGGTAAGATCATCACACAAGGCATTGGAACCAATATCAAACAAGACTTCACACTTTCGCTAGTGAGCAATGATCATCACAAGAGACTCATTCGATAACTGGCTAGTCACAACGAGATGCAAAAAAGTTCACATATTACATATGCAACTTCATTTGGCCTCATCATAGCCGCACATTCATTTTTGTTCGATTATGATCACTATTCAAGTCATCGATATTGATCAAGATCGATACTCAAATTTGCAAGAGAACAACCACATTCAAACACAATCAAAGATGTGGCACAAATTTTTTCGGAAGGTCTAAAAATCATTTACAATTAAAAGAAAGGAGCCACAAACTCAAACATCCACAAAATACAGTGCCAACCACAATCAATAGCACAAAAACCCAGTACAAAAATAGAACAATAGTCACACAAGGTGGGCCTCACCCGCACCACAAAACAAAAGCTATTTGTCCTCAAATGCAAGCAATAAAATATCCAAAAGTCAGTGAAAATAAGACAAAGAGGGAGGTAAAAAGGGATCATGTCTAAACAGTCGCTCCATCTGTCGGGGCATCAGTGCCCGATGTAGTACTCTCATCTTGTGCATCAGTGCCCAGAGTCACATCAACAGTAGCAGGTTCACTAGAATCAACCAAAGGCGTATCTGCCAAAGAAGTCTGCACAGCTACATCGATCATGGCCTCCTCAATCTCTGTAAGGCCCTTTCCATTCCCACAAGTTGTGGGAAGTTTGGTGGCCTTGGCCCTGGATGCAGTTGCATCATTATTTATTTTTATCCATTTGGCCCTCTTGCGGGGCAACATGTCTCTACCAACAACTTTAGGTCTATCCATATCTGCAAATGCATCAAAAAGAGTTAGAAATAATTCAAGCAAAAGCACAGAAAAGTAGTTGCAGACATACTCACCGAACTAGTCGGTGAGTCACCGAATCTCTTTGGCGAACCAGATCGGGCTCGCCAAAAGAATAAACTCAAAATTTTCTCAGACAAATGGCATGTCGATGATGGGGAATCTTTTTCGGCGTATAGCCAGACAACATTTGACGAGCAAGAACTAGCCAGCCAAATGTTACAGTGCATTTTAAGGATTAGGGGCGCAGAAAAGGGTGATGAAGAAAGGCCTTCGGGGAGTCACCGAGTGCACTCGGTGAACTCAGACTTCTCACCGAAAGTTACAGAACCTAACTCATAATTTAGCATGAAATTAAAGGCGATGAAGGGGAACTTCGGCGCACCGCCGAGTGGTTCGGCGAGTTCGACCCAGCTATCCAAACGACCCAATGTGCCTACTTTCATCCCAACTTCCCAAATTCAACCCCGCAGACCCCAAAAACAAAATCAAAACATGCACTCTTACAATTAAGCTAAGACCCATTACACCCATGACCCCGAGATACTCAGACTTCTCCCGGTTTGGCCAAATTTGGCCATTTGATGACATTTGCCCTTAAGAATGACATCAACCGCTTTATCATTAGGCAAAATACATTATTTAGCACAAATGCGGATTAATTAGACTTCGCCCAAATAGACCCAACCACATGGAAGCACATCCCCACAATTTTAATCATTTTCGAGCATGACAACTTCGAGAATTGAACAACAAAGGCATTGAGGGCAATGAAATCAAATTAAAACAAGCACACACATATATAATTATGATCAAAGAGGCACAACACACATCACTAAGATAAGAATCATTGCATAATAGTCAAAATCGCTAAATAAAGATTTGAGGTTCGGAAAACCAACTTTAGAAGCCGAATAGATACTTTGAATCGCTAGGCGGCAAATAAATCTAAATCCGAACACAAATTCGATGACTAAAATGTGATAAAAATACAATAAATATGGAAAATATTGTGTGGGTATGAGTTTGGGAAGTCCAAAAGTGAGGAAAGTGAAAGAGTTTGGAAGTTTAAACATTTGGCCTTTAAAAGCCGTCTAGTTCTCACCTATTCGGCGACATAAATTTTGCTCGCCGACCCACTCGGTGACACGCCGAGTGGGCACTTACCTGTCGGGTTTTACAGGACCTCTAGTTATTGTGGGGGTCCAAACGACAGACAATGTCGTGATCGCCGACCCTTTCAGCAATTCACCAATCAGCTCCAGGGCTCGCTGAGTTTTACACACTCTAATTTCAAAATGTCTTGAGTCCAACGACGGTCCAAGTCAGGCTTGTCGACCTCTTTCGGCGAGCGCCGACTGGAATTTTAGCTTGCCAATCTACACTTTTCAAACACCTTCCACACTTTGACATGCACAATCAACACACCATTATTTCGAATTTAAAAAGAAAGCAAATAAAACTTGGGTTGCCTCCCAAGCAGCGCCTTAGTTAACGTTATGGCACGACTTCCCCACTCAATCTTGATTTGTAGGGTAGAGACGAGACATCTTATGACCCATCTAGGTCTCCAGCAGCGAACATATATGGAATGGGAAGCAGTCTTCTGATTCAGCAGCAAGACATTCTCTTTTATCTCATTAAACACTTTGTCGTGATCTTTGACTTTGTAAAGAATGAGTGAGAGTATTTCCTCTATTTGTCCACCCTCGTACACCTTGGGTGTAACGACCCGAGAGCACCCCCTAGTCGTTACCGGCGTATTCGACCTCAAAGAGGTCTTATACAAGCCCTTAGCATTCATCATGGCATATATCATAGAATAAAATCATGGAAAATTTAAAACTTTTACTATGGAAGTTCAACTTCACTTCATATACGAAGAATAGAATCTAACTTTATCACAATGTACCATCTAGACATAGAAGTATCGAAAATGAGACTTAGCCCTTACATCAATAAGAAGTCTTGAAATAGAAAAGTACAACAATGTCTTTCAACATAAGCAAAGGACTAAACAAAGAAGCTAGATCATAGGGTCTTGTCCTCGGACTTGAGGACTCACCAACTTGGGGAAGCAACTCCAAGTGTCTTGAGAAGTAAGCTTGAATCCTCAATGGCCCGAACCTAAATATTGGGGAAAAAAGGAGAAAATATGGGTTAGTACAACACACGTACTAAGTATGGCTACTATGCATAAAAACCATTGAAACATGCATAAAAGGACATTTTATTCAAAACATGTTTTTTACCAAGTAAATCCAATATGCACATAAAG
>JAJOOO010012630.1:0-28604 GCA_029582685.1 Solanum piurae | reverse complement strand
ATGCCTTGGCTGCTGATCTACGGCCACCATCTACGGAGCGTCAATAGACCTACGGTCCGTAGATCACTCCGTAGATGCCCTTTTCTGCATCTCTTTCAGCTGTCTCTTTACTTCCGCGCCTAAACATCTTTCCTGCAAAATATGATTAAAACACATAAAAACCAATACTAAAAGTCCCTAGACACACACAACTTATAAGTGAAATGTATTAGAAATACCATAAACTCACGGTATATCAATAGTTATCCTGAATTATAGGCTTAAACAAAGTTTCCGCCAATGGTTTGCAGTGCAGACACAGACGTTTCTGAACCTTCATTTATAAACAAGAGAAAGCATAAAAAGAAAAGCATCAACACAACCAAATAAATCACATGTGAAGAAAACATGACATAAAACCTGTGTAGGATATTCAGTTCTTCCCGAACATTCTAACGTACCATATGGATTGATATTCATTTTTCCCGAGCTTGTAGCCTCATATATACCATGAAGCTTCCGATTGTTGTAGTTGAACAAAACCAGCGGTAGACCTGGATTTATGTTTTTCACATATGAAAAATGTGGAGCAGGCAAACCTACGCAAAAAAAGGAAAGTAAAATAAAATTCAACTCACATATAATAGACAAAAGGACATCTAAAACTATCCAGTAAATTATATATATACGCCTTAGCAACGAAATAACTAACCAAATAGCTGATTTAGTATATACTCATTCATAGTGTATATTTTGTAGCCAAAGATTACACCATATGAAAAGAGAAATTGGAAAAGATTCTCTTATCCTTTGAAAAAAGGCATTTCTCTCTCATTGGCGGTGGGAAGAAAAATAAAAGTGTTGAAGTAGAGAAATACTTCTATTAATTGATAAAAGGGTTGGAAAAAGGGACCCCTCTGGTGCCGTCGTCGTCGCTCGTTCGTCTTCGGCTTCGGCTTTGACTTTGGAATATGATCGATCGAGAGATTATTTTTTTGGACAAAGTTTATTTTAATTATTTGATTAATTATTTATTTAATTAATTAAATTAAATAGCCAAAGTTTGTTTTAATTATTTGATTATTTATTTATTTAATTAATTAAATTAAATTAAATAGCCAAAACATTTCAATTATTTAGTTAATTAACCAAAACGTTCCGACCCGACTCAGATCCGCGTGTGACCCATTTTATTTAAATACTTTCCCATTTTATTTGAATTTCCTGCCGTTTGGACATGACTGTTCTGAGAGGTTGCATCTTTCAGAAACAACCATGACCGTCTGAAAGGTTGCAAACTTTCATGAAGGGTCGTGGGGATTCTGAAAGGTTAAAACCTTTCGGAATCAGTTCCTCTTGGATATAAATACCCATAATTCTTCAAACTTTTTCCTTACGAAAATTTCTGACTTCTTCTTCTTCTTCTTCTTCTGCACAAATTTACTTCGTGTACTTTACTGTCGTTGAGTGGCTCGCTGACACTAGTATTTTGGGTATCAATACACTGGTGATTGAGATCATTCTATCCTGGGATGACATATTCTAAATCAAACCTCGGATACTAGAGGGGAATAATTTCCTTAAGGGGACACTGTGCATTCAAGGATTGATCTTCTTTCCATTTTGTTTTTCTAGATTCTGGTATGTTTTTACAGATTTTAGTTTTGTGAATTAATTTTTGTTCTTCTGTTCTTTACTGGTTCATTAAACTTTGGTAACGTCGTGTTTCTGCAAAGTTTGTTGTAACAAGTAGTTCTGTTTTAAACACATATTGGCCAACACTAACATTCTCAAAGTATCTACAAACAACACCCAACAATTTCATAGATCCCCCCTTCATTTGAGCTTTCAATAATTTTCTTTGGAGGAACTATGAGGGAAAATGCATGCTAAAATTGCAGAAACAAAATATAGTTGTCAGTCACTTACTCATCATGATCATAGGGCCCGTACGGTCATGGTCGTGATGGTCAATCTTTGGTTGGATCCATTGACCCTTCATCATGGTCGCGAGAGTCAATTCTCCAAAATGCTAAGACCATGAAACTGATCTTCATGAATACGACGCCAAGCCAGCGAATACAGCTCCAAACACGTACACATAAGGAGAAAAGATTGATGCATCAAGAAAGACTACACCATCTCAACTTTAAGTTAAGACAAATACCCCGACGGATGGTCGAGATTCATTCAAAACCCTGTGTACATAAAAGAACTATGCTACCCTACAAAATTTGACATGTTGGACTCAATTTAAGTTATTTCTTACTGAGCCATTTGTATCGATTTCTATTTATTACACATTCTGATTCTGAAATGGCAAGCAACAATGTGATGGTGGTTGTTGCTGCACCAACCCGAATTGTTGTACCACTACCATAGAAACTGAGAGAATTCTCTGGTGTAAATTTCAAAGGATGGCAACAACGGGTATTGTTTTGGCTTACCACTCTTGGTCTGCAGAAATTTACCAACTCCAGTGCCTGCTGCTGATATGTCAGACTGAGAAAAATTCATGATTATTGAAGCATGGAAACAAGCAGACTTCCTATGTAAAGGCTATATTCTAAGTGCTTTAGAGGATGACTTATATAATGTCTATAGTGTAATGACAACTTCGAAAGAATTATGGGATGCCCTTGAGAAGAAATATAAGACAGAAGATGCATGCTTGAAAAAGTTTGTGGTCGCAAAGTTTTTAGACTATAAAATGTCAGATAGTAAAATTATTGGATCACAAGTGCAGGAACTTCAACTTATTTTCCATGATCTGATTGTTGAGGACATGGTAGTTAATGAAGCGTTTCAAGTGGCTGCAATGATTGAGAAGTTACCTCATTTGTGGAATGACTTCAAGAATTATCTAAAGCACAAACCTAAGGAAATGAAGCTTGAAGATCTTGTGATTCGGCTCAAGATTGAGGAAGATAACAAGACCGCCAAAAAGAAGTCTCGTAAGAGTTCGACAATAATTGGAGTTAATATTGTTGAAGAAGCTCCTACCAAAGGCAAGAAGAGAAAGAAGTCCAACGGACAGAAGTCAGAACAGGCCAAGAAGAAATTCAAGGGCAACAGTTACAATTTTGGTAAGGATGGTCATAAGTCTTTTGATTGTCGTGCTCTAAGAAAGGACAAAGACAAATACAGGAAAAAAGTCAAGCAAACATCGTGGAAGAGATGGAAGATGCAGATGACCTCTGTGTAATGATCTCAGAGTACAACTTAGTTGGAAATCCCAAGGAGTGGTTTCTCGACTCAGGTTCCACTCGACATATTTGCTCTGCCAAAGAAGCCTTTGCAACGTACACTCCTACTGAGTTCGATGAAGATTTGTTCATGGTGAACACAGCAACAACAAAGATTGCAGGAATTGGGAAAGTAATGTTGAAAATGACATGTGGCAAGGTGTAGACTTTGAACAACGTTCTGCATGTTCCTACTATTAGGAAGAATTTAGTTTATGTTGCACTGCTCGTTAAGAACGGGTTTAAGTGTGTCCTAGTTAGTGACAAAGCTGTAATAAGTGAGAATGAGATGTTCTTGGGAAAGGGCTACCTCAATGAGGGCCTCTTCAAACTGAATGTAATGGTTGTTGAGAGTATTAATAAGAATTTTGCTTCTGTTTACCTATTGGAGTCAAATGATTTATGGCATACCCGTTTGGGACATGTAAATTACAAAGCCTTGTGAAAATTGATTACGTTAGAAGTATTTCCTGATTTCAAATGCGATAAATCGAAATGCGAAATTTGTGTGGAAAGTAAGTTTTTGAAACATCCTTACAAGTCTGTTGACTGGAATTCAAAACCTTTAGACTTACTTCACACAGATATATGCGATAAGAAGTCGACACCATCTCGTGGTGGGAAAAAGTATTTTATAACTTTTATTAACGATTGCACTCAATTTTGTATGTGTATTTGCTTAATAGTAAGGATGAACAATTGATACATTTAAGCAATACAAAAATGAAGTGGAGAATCAATTGAATCTAAAGATCAAAATGATTCGGAGTGATAGGGGTGGAGAATACAAATCTCCTTTTGCAGAGATATGTTTGGAATATGGTATTATTCATCAAAATATTGCACCCTATACACCACAATCAAATGGTTTGGTGGAACAGAAGAACAGAACATTAAAGGAAATGAAGAATGCCTTGATAATCAGTTCTGGTTCACCACGAAACTTGTGGGGGGAAGCTATCCTTACGGCTAACAAGATACTCAATAGGGTACCTCGTAGCAAATCACAATCGATTCCATATGAGTTATGTAAAAGAAGAAAACCCAACTTGAAATATTTCAAAATGTGGGTGTGTCTAGCCAAGGTAGAGCTTCCTTTACCCAAGAGGGCAAAAATTAAACCCAAAACAATGGATTGTGTATTTATTGGATATGCTGTGAACAGTAAGGCCTATCGGTTTTTGGTTCACAAATCTGATAATCCTGAAATTCATGTGAATACGGTAATTGAGTCAGATAACACTCAGTTCTTTGAACACATTTATCCGTATAAAACTGAATGTGAGTCATCAAGTGAAAGACCTGAACGACCACGGGAAGAATCAACAGAAAACACACTACCTAATGAGGATCCTATGCGTAGTCATCGCCAACGGAAATCCACTTCTTTCGGACTAGATTTTGTGGCAGTCTTGCTTGAAAATGAGCCTCCAACATTTAAAGCAACTATGTCTTCGTCTGAGTCAATATATTGGAAAGAAGCAGTCAATAGTGAGATCGAATCAATTTTAAGTAATCATACATGGGAATTGGCTGATCTTCCTCCAAGAAATAAACCTTTAGGATCAAAGTGGATCTTTAAAAGGAAAATAAAAGTTGATGGGACTATTGACAAATATAAGGCTAGACTTGTAGTCAAAGGATACAGACAAAAGGAAGGTCTGGACTACTTTGATACATACTCTCCAGTAACAAGGATAACATCAATTAGGATTTTAATAGAACTAGCAGCAGTGCATGATCTTAAAATCCTCCAAATAGATGTAAAGACAGCCTTCTTAAATGGAGAGTTGGAGGAAGAAATTTACATGAAACAACCTGAAGGGTTTGTGGTTCCTGGTAAAGAAGAGAGAGTGTGCAGACTTGTGAAGTCGCTTTATTATGGGGTCAAGAAAGCACCCAAACAATGGCATGCTAAATTTGACAAAACAATGTTGACAAATGGATTCAAGATTAACGAATGTGATAAGTGTGTCTACATTAAAAACATTCTGAATCATGAAGTCATTGTTTTTCTTTATGTTGATGACATGTTAATAATGAGTAAATATATTGACGATATAAATTCTACTAAGCGCATGCTGTCCAGTAAGTTTGATATGAAGGACTTAGGAGTTGTTGACTTGATCTTAGGGATCATGATTCTCAAAACTCCTCAGGGACTAGCATTATCTCAATCTCATTATATTGAAAGAGTATTGGGTAAGTTCAAGTACTTAAATTTCAATGTTGTCAAAACTCCAATTGATTTAAGCTTTACATTTCAAAAAATTGAAGGTGAAAGTGACTCTCAACTGGAATATGTGTCACACCCCAAGCCTACACCCTGGGGGGACTGGCACTCGAGGACCATTGATGGCCCCTAAGAGAACCCTTGGCCTGGCTTACTTAGCGCAGCGGAAGACTCTAAGCATGATTACAATGATCAAATGAACTTACTCAAATAGCTTAATAATATAACTTAGAATGTTAAAAGAATTAAACATTCAACTTGGCCAAAATGGCAACCCAAGTGGAAACCTACTTATCCAGAGGCAATTGATCCTTGATTGTATTGTACACACTCGTCTGTGCATTCATTATGTTATGACCATTGTTGGTGGGGGATTTTTGGGTATAGCAAGAGTTAATGGGAAATGGAGGGAAGATGAAAACAGGAATTGGAAAAAATTCTCTTATGCTTTGAGAAAAGGCATTTCTCCCTCATTGGTGGTGGAAAGAAAAATAGAAGTGTTTGAATAGAGAAACACTTCTATTAATTGTTAAAGGGGTTGGTAAGAGGGACCCCCCTCGTGCCACCATCTTCGCTCGCTCGGCTCAGCTTCGGCTACGGCTTTCGCTTTGGAAAATGAACGATCGAGAGATTATTTTTTTGGACAAAGTTTGTTTTAATTTTTTGATTAATTATTTATTTATTTAATTTAATTTAATTAAATAGCCAAAGTTTGTTTTAATTATTTATTTAATTAATTAAATAGCCAAAACATTTCAATTATTTAGTTAATTAACTGAAACGTGCCGACCCGACTCGGATCCGCAACCGTTTGTAAGGTTGCAAACTTTCATGAATGGTCGTGTGGATTCTGAAAGGTTGCAACCTTTCGGAATCAGTTCCTCTTGGCTATAAATACCCATAATTCTTCAGACTCTTTACTTACAAAAATTTCTGATTTCATCTTCTTCTTCTGGACAAATTTACTTCGTGTACTTTACTGCCGTTGAGTGGCTCGCTGATACCAGCGTTTTGGGTATCAATACACTGGTGATTGAGATCATTCTATCCTGGGAGGACATATTCCAAATCAAACCGTGGATACTAGAGGGGAATAATTTCCTTAAGGGGACACTGTGCATTCAATGTGCTTGATCTTTTTTCCATTTTGTTTTTCCAGATTCTGGTATATGTTTACAGATTTTAGTTTTGTGAATTAATTTTTTTTCTTCTGTTCTTCATTGGTTCATTAAACTTTGGTAACTTAGTGTTTCTGCAAATTTTGTTGTAACCAGTAGTTCAGTTTTAAAGACAGATTGGCCAACACTAACATCCTCAAAGTATCTACAAACAACACCCAACAATTCCATAGATTCCCCATTCATTTGATCTTTCAATAAGTTTCTTTGGAGGAACTATGAGGGGAAATGCATGCTAAAATTGCAGAAACAAAATATAGTTGTCAGTCACTTACTCATCATGATCACATGGCTCGTACGTTCATGGTCGTGATGGTCAATCTTTGTTTGGGTCCATCGACCCTTCATCATGGTCAAAAGAGTCAATTCTCCAAAATGCGAAGACCATGAAACTGATCTTCATGAATGCGACGTCAAGCAAGCGAATGTAGCTCCAAGCACATAGACATAAGGAGAAACACTTGATACATCAAGAAAGACTACAAAAGCTTAACTTTAAGTTGAGACAAATTCCCTGACGGATGGTCGAGATTCATTCAAAACCCTGTGTACATAAAATAACTACGCTACCTTACAAAATCTGACATGTTGGACTCAATGGGTTATTGAAACTTCCAACATAGGTCATGTCAATGAAAAGTGAGTCTCACACCCAATACTCCCTTTAGGAAAATGCCATAAGATAGCTTGAAATGAGCCTAGAAGTCTTGACACCCGAACCAAATGTCCATCTAGACTAAAATCGATGTCAACGAGCTAACAAAACCATTAGAATCACATTACAAGGTTCTTTACCTGATATTTTGACTGAAGTTAACCGTTTAAACTTCAAAAGGTCCAAAACAGGAAAACTTGCACGAAAACCAAACAACTGACCCTATGATCGAATTCTCAGTCTCAACAAGACATAAATAACTTGGAAATACTATATGAAGGCTATAAATGCTAAAAATATAGGAAAACAAGAAAAATGACCTAGAGGGTCATTACAACATCAACTACTAATAGGAATTTCATCCTCAAAAGTAAGGAGTCAAAAAGTACTTGAAGAGTCAAACATGTGAGGATACTGGATTCGCAGGTCATGCTTGGTCTCTAGGTAGCCTCCTCGAATGGATGATGCCTCCATAGACCTTAATAATATGAATCTCTTTCGAGCGCAACTACATGACATGTCTCGCCAAAACAAGAATTGTTTCCTTGATAACGTGCAACTACATATGTAAATTCAATGCATAAACAATTATTCGCAATATATAACCCAACTAATGATTGGGGTCTATCCCACATGGAATGTGTGAATATAATTCATATTATAATGTATTTTATCTCATTAGAAGTCCATACGTTGATACAATTCATGCATGAAAGTAAATTTGAGGGGTTGAGTAAAATTTTGAACACAAAATCTGAATAATTACTTGATCACAATAATTTCACAATTGCAAATGATAAAATAGGGTTTATCACAAGTAATTGGAGACTCTTAGTAATGTGATAGTATGGACTATAATCTTGCAACTTGGGCATTGATAAATGCTAGAATCAGTTGAATATCACCATGTAATCTAGAATATAGGGAATGATAGCTATTTTCCCATCAACTTCACAACTCATATGGGTTTTTACACGTTTTACACAACCCAATATAATACTTTATTTTAGCCAAACTATTTCAAGATTCACCTATAAAATGAATCAAATCGAATCATTATCAACCATCTCTTATCAATTTAACGACCTTTCACAAGCAACATTAGAGATCTAAAGTAAATTAGAACTTGCAGCCTCAAATTATATATGAAAACATAAAGAGATAGCTGAACGCAAATCAACTCAACATTTAATAAGCAATTAAGCAACACCCAATCATAGATTAATCATCTATACTATCATATCTGCCAAGTAGATAAGACTGAGCGTAAGAAAGAGGTAGGGTTATTGCAGTCTTTGCCTCTTCTAGAATGGACATGATTGTTGGTAAGCATGGATTTCATTTAGGGCTTTCCTATAGTTGAGGGTAAAACATCGATAATGGTGATGGTAGACAGGTTTTCAAAGTATTCAATCTTTATTGCTGCACCTAACTTGTGTTCATCGTAAATAGCTATTGACTTATTTTACATAAATATGGTTAAGTTCTTTGGGTTACCGATTGATATTGTGAGTGACAGAGACAACCGATTCTCAGTATGTTTTGGACAACATTATTCAATTTGATGGGGACCGACTAGAAGTTCTCTACTGCTAACCACCAACAAATAAATGGTCAAACGAAAAGGATAGACCACTTGTTAGAAGAATATTTGAGGCACTAGGTGACAGTGAGACAAAGAAATTTGTGGAATCACTTGACATGATGCAGTTTTGTTGGAATCTGCATACGCCATCAATGATAGAGATGAGTCTATTTGAAATTGCTTCGGTCAGGAAACCTATGACTCCATCAGATGTTGCTAAAACGAAAATCCAAGAGAAATGTCCAGCAGCTTACAAGGTTGCAAGAGATATGCATGAAATGATTTCTGAAGTGAAGCTTCCAGAAAGATTGAAGATACATCCCAATTTCCATATGAGTTTCTTGAAGCCTTATTTGAAGATGATTGTCACACCCCGAGCCTACACCCTGGGAGGGACTGGCACTCGAAGACCATTGCTGGCCCAAAGCGAACCCTTGGCCTGGCTTACTTAACTCAGCGGAAGACTCTAAGCATGATTACAATATCGAAAGAACTTACTCAAGTAGCTTTAGTGAAATAACTCAGAATGTCTAATAGTCAACATTAAACTTGGCCAAATTGGCAACTCAAGTCTCAACATATGAAATAATAATGTGAAGACATCTGACTACTAACTGTCTATGAAGCCTCTAAAACTTTTGAGATGGATGTTGGGACAAACCCCACAACATCCTAATAAATTAAACTAGAAAGTGAATAAAAAAGTCCTCTGGGATGCAAGGAGACTCACCAACAAACCCTGAATGCTCAAGCTGGATCAACGAGGTGTTGGATGCTGATCTTGGTTACCTGCGTCTGCATCATAAGACGATGCAGGCCAACTGGCATCAATACATTGAACGTACGAGTATATAAGTTGGAATGCTAACAAACATAGTCTCGAAAGAGATTATGAAGGAAACACGTACCTTGGCTCTTCTCAACTCATGAATACTTAACTGAACTCATTTCAATATAAAGCAGTTTAAAACAAGTGCAATATAAGGAAAAGTTGTTTAAAAACATGATGACAACTCTGCGTATATACAAGGATACAACATAACACTGAAATGTAGGTAAAATACAATAACTGATGTATATAAAAATACAATAACTTCTGTGGGAGTTTCTCTAACCGACAACCATCACTATGAGCCTAAGTGATAGTACAACGTTTTACCTCACGTTGCCAAGGACCGTCCTATACCTTGCCATCGGTATAGAACCTGAACTACTAAGTGGATCCATTAGTCTATGCTAAAAAGCATTAAGGAATCATCTAAAAAGTATGATCCTTTTTCTGCCCATGATGGCTACATGGTCTATAGGGGCTTGAGTTAATATGAACTCGCGTCCCCATATCGGGGCTCAATACTACTCCCAAATCATACTTAGCTCATATGTTTTTAAAACACCTTCTTCTCTGGTTTGAGGTAATTACTCAAACTTAGCTTAAAAGGTTTCTTGGAATCAATGTTCCCTTTTCTTGCTCAAATGTGAATTTTTTTTTATAAACTTCTTTGGGAATACTTAGTTCCCTAATAGATCTTTGAGAAATGAACTCAACTCTTACTCTTTGCTTAACTTGAAAACTTGAGTCTTAAAACAAAGTTAAAGCATTTGTAAAAGACGCTTGAACACTTTGATGACTTCACTTTACTTGACTCTTAACTTCACTTGAATTGACTTTGAACTTTCCTTGAATTGTATTATAGATTCAAGGATTTTTATTTGTGATAGGAAAGGTCTCTTGATGTTTAGGAATAATTTCAAATAGCTAAACTAGAGAAAAGTTATGAAATCACCGTCTTGGAACAAGTCCGCGGCGCGGAGATGCTCCTAAATAAATACTCGTGAAATTAAATTTTGAGACAGTGGAGTCCGCGTCCTCTCCGTGACGCGGAGCTGATTTTTGTTCACAGTGGGAACAAGTCCGCGACGCGGACTTGATTCATGTAAGATGTCCGACTTTTTCCTTTTTCGTTTTTCAGCCTCAATCCACCTAAATTCGATCATCTTCCTCAAATTTGTTTTAAACCCCGATGCCCAACATGTATACTCAAGAAACTAACTCAAAGCAACCCTAAACTCAAAATAAGGATCTCATAAACTTCTCAATTCGTCCTAATTCGCTAACAACATTCGAATTCAAGAATATTTGTCAAGAACATCAATTTTCCAACTCTTCTAGGATGAATTTCACTGAATTAAACATGCTTGGCGCGTGGGTGAATGAACCCAACGCTATGAGAGATTCACATACCTTGTAGGATCAATTCCTTTGGCGAATCTTGCTTTTCCTCTTCTCCTTTAAGCTCTTGCGTTCTTTCTCCAAAAGCCCTAACTCTATTTTTCGAAAGCGTAAACTAAACCCAGTCAGTTTTAGCCCCTAAAATTATTACCAAAAATGAATTAATTAAGTTGGGTAAGGAAAAGTCCAAACTACCCCTTAAAAATCCGAATTGAACTTTCCTTATTCCAACAGCCCAACTTCCAAAGGGCATAACTCAATCATCCGAACTCGGAATCGCCCAAACTTGGCGGCGTTGGAAAGATCAGTCCAAGAGCTTTCCAACCATATCTGGAACCACACCTAAATAATAGTGAGCTAGTAGTTATGGTCGTTTGAAGTTGACCAAAAAACTCACTTTTGCTAACTTAACTAAATTTCCAGATTTTAATTCTTCCCAAAAAATGACTATTTCCAAATTTAAGCTTCTTCCTAGTTATTTCAATTTGCGAGATGTTACAATATCTACCCCTTGGGAACATTCTTCCTCGAATGAAGTTACTCTTACTAGGTTTAAGGTGCAACATCAAAATCAGACACCTAATAAGCAAATGCAAACAAACAACATGCTCATTCATAATTTAGAGAGCACTAAGTAGAAAATTAGTACCTTGATCTGCACCTTCTTCATATTCAAAGAGATGTGGATACCTCTTCTTCATATCCTCTTCAGCTTCCCAAGTAGCCTCTTCAACAAATTGGTTCCTCCAAAGGACCTTGACTGATGCTACCTCTTTTGTTCTCAATTTACGAACTTGACGATCTAGAATTTGGACAGGGATCTCCTCATAGGATAGGCTATCCTTGATCCCAATATTTTCAGTTGGTATGATCAATGAAGGATCGCCCATGCACTTCTTCAACATGGAGATGTGAAATACCGGATGAACCGCTGCTAATTCATGTGGTAGCTCCAACTCGTAAGCTACATTGCCAATCCTCTTGTCTATGCGGTAAGGTCCAATATACCGGGGACTAAGCTTCCCTTTCTTACCAAACCTCATAACACCCTTCATGGGTGAAACTTTCAAATATACCCAATCATCTACTTCGAACTCTAATGCCCTTCTCCTAACATTAGTGTAGGATTTTTGACGACTCTGGGCTGTTTTCAATCTCTCTTGAATTATTTTCACCTTTTCCATAGCTTGGTGAACTAAATCTGGTCCTATCAACCCTGCTTCACTAACTTCAAACCATCCTATAGGAGATCTGCATCTTCTCCCATAAAGGGCTTCATATGGAGCCATTTGGATGCTAGCGTGGTAACTGTTGTTGTAAACAAACTCAATGAGAGGTAGGTGATCATCCCAATTTCCTTTGAAATCAATCACACAAGCCCTCAACATATCTTCTAATGTCTGAATAGTGCACTCTGCTTGCCCATCAGTCTGAGGATGAAAGGCAGTATTTAAGTTCACCTTTGAACCCAAGCTCTTCTGAAAAGATTTCCACAACTGTGCAGTAAATTGTGCACCTCTATCTGAAATAATGGAGACTGGGACTCCATGAAGTCTTACCACCTCCTGAATATATAACCTGGCATAATCTTCTGTTGAATGGGTAGTCTTCACCGGCAAAAAGTGGGCTGATTTTGTCATTCTGTCGACAATCACCCAAATAGTATCATGCTATCTATGAGACCTTGACAAACCTGTGATGAAATTCATATTGATCATCTCCCACTTCCATTCTGGAAGTTCTATATTCTAAGCCAAACCACTGGGCCTTTGGTGCTCAACTTTCACTTGTTGGCAATTTGGACACTTAGCGACAAATTCAGCAATGTCCTTCTTCATGACATTCCACCAATAAATTTCTCTCAAATCACGATACATCTTGTTGGAACCCGGATGAATGGAATATCTAGAGCTATGAGCTTCCTCCATGATCCTCTCTTGGAGTCCATCCACCATAGGTACACACAGTCTATCTTCTGATGTCTGAATAGTGCGCTCTGCTTGCCCATCAGTCTGAGGATGAAAGGCAGTACTTAAGTTCACCTTTGAACCCAAGCCCTTCTGAAAAGATTTCCAGAACTGTGCATTAAATTATGCACCTCTATCTGAAATAATGGAGTCTGGGACTCCATGAAGTCTTACCACCTCCTGAATATATAACCTGACATAATCTTCTGTTGAATGGGTAGTCTTCACTGGCAAAACGTGGGCTGATTTTGTCATTCTGTAGACAATCACCCAAATAGAACATGTTGTCTACGAGACCTTGACAAACCTGTGATGAAATCCATATTGATCATCTCCCACTTCCATTCTGGAAGTTCTATATTATGAGCCAAACCACCGGGCCTTTGGTGCTCAACTTTCACTTGTTGGCAATTTGGACACTTAGCGACAAATTCAACAATGTCCTTCTTCATGCCATTCCACCAATAAATTTCTCTCAAATCACGATACATCTTTGTGGAACCCGGATGAATGAAATATCTGGAGCTATGAGCTTCCTCCATGATCCTCTCTTGGAGTCCATCCACCATACGTACACACAGTCTATCTTGATGTTTCAATACTCCATTTCCCCCTTGTTCAAAATCTAATACTCTTTGCTTTTGAACATTTGCCTTCAGCTCAAGCAAAATGGGATCTTGGTCTTGTTTTTCCTTAACTTCTGACACTAGTGATGATTCAGCCCCATTAGTCACCACTATCCCTCCTTCTGTGGAGTCCATATGTCTGACTCCTAGGCGTGCCAGTCTGTGCACATTTTTTGCTAACTCTCTCTTTCCTTCTTCAAAATGGGTGGTGCTACTCATAGACAACCTACTTAAGGAATCAGCAACAACATTAGCCTTACATGGGTGGTAAAGAATACTCATGTCGTAATCCTTGAGTAACTCTAACCACCTTCTCTGTCTGAGATTGAGCTCTTTCTGAGTGAACACATATTGAAGGCTCTTGTGATCGGTGAACACATCCACATAAACACCATATAAATAATGGCGCCATATCTTCAAAGCGAAAACTACATCAGCCAACTCTAGATCATGGGTTGGATAATTCTTCTCATGAACTTTCAATTGTCTGGAGGCATAAGCTATAACTTTTCCATTCTGCATTAAGACATAACCCAACCCAACTCTAGATGCATCACAATACAGCACAAAACCTTGAGTTCCTTCTGGCAAGGTCAAGACTGGGGCAGTAGTCAACCTCTTTTTCAATTCCTGGAAGCTTTTCTCACAAGCTTCAGACCATTGAAATTTCACTGTTTTCTGAGTCAACTTGGTCAATGGAGACGAACTAGACGATAAACCTTCTACAAACCTTCTATAATAACCAGCCAAACCCAAGAAACTCCTGATATCAGTTGGAGATGTGGATCTAGGCCAATTCTGCACTGCCTCAATTTTCTGAGTATCAACTTTAATCCCATCACCAGAAACTATGTGGCACAAGAATTCCACAGACTCCAGCCAAAACTCACACTTAGAGAACTTGGCATACAACTCCTTATCTTTCAAAGTTTGAAGAATTATTCTGAGATAGCTAGCATGATCCTCTTCATTCCTTGAATAGATTAGTATGTTATCAATGAAGACGATAACAAACATATCTAAATAAGGTTTGAAGACTCTATTCATAAGGTCCATGACTGTTGCTGGTGCATTGGTTAAACCAAAGGACATGACCAAAAACTAATAATGGCCATATCTGGTTCTGAAAGCTGTCTTTGGAATATCACATTCCCTTACTCTTAATTGATGATAGTCTGATCTGAGGTCAATTTTTGAGAAACAGGAAGCACCCTGAAGCTGATCGAAAAGATCATCAATTCTTGGAAGAGGATACTTATTCTTGATGGTAACCTTGTTCAACTGACGGTAGTCTATACACATCCTAAGGGAACCATCTTTCTTTCTCACAAACAAGACCGGAGCGCCCCAAGGTGAGACAATTGGTCGAATGAAGCCCTTATCTAATAGATCATTTAACTGCTCTTTCAACTCTGCTGGTGCCATTCTGTATGGCGGAATAGATATAGGACGAGTATCTGGAATGATGTCTGTACCGAAGTTTATTTCTCTCTCAGGAGGAACTCCGGGTAGATCATCAGGGAAGACTTCTGGAAACTCTTTTACTATAGGAACTGACTGAATTGGAGGTACCTCAACACTTGAGTCAATAACTCGAACTAAGTGATAGATACAACCCTTCAAAACTAACTTTCTCGCCTTAAGGTACGAAATGAAACGACCCTTAGGAACTGCTGAACTACTACTCCACTCTATGACTGGCTCATTAGGAATCTGAAACTTGACTATTCGAGTCCTACAATCTATGGAGGCATAACAGGATGAAGCCAATCCATACCTAGAATGACATAGAAATCTACCATGTCTAACTTAAATAAATCATCCATGGTACTCTTGTGATTGATGGAAATGGGTCAATCACGATAGACTCTTTCTGCTAGAATAGACTCACCAATAGGCGTAGAGACACTGAATGGTTCATTAAGTTGTTCAGGAAGAACATCAAAGTTCATAACAACATAAGGAGTTACAAAAGATAAACTCGCTCCTGGATCTAGCAAGCCATAAACAGTAAAGTCAAAGACTCGAATCATACCAGTGACAACATCTGGGGAGTTCTCCTGCTCTTGGCGACTAGTGATTGCATAGAGGCGGTTTGCTCCTTCGCCAGTACCGGAAGTAGTTCCTCTAGTTGCAGCCATGTCTGGTGGAGCAACTGATGAAGACTAGGCTCTATTGCCCGGATTTCCACTACCTTGCTTATTCTTAGGACACTCTTTCATGAAGTGTCCCTCTTCCCACACTTGAAACAACCTGTCTGGCCATCATGACACTTACCTGAGTGGCTTCTACCACACCTACCACATACAGTAGTCCAATTACCTCCTTGTGCCACACTACCTTGAGACTGTGTTGGTCTAGCTCTGAAGTTCTGCATATTCTGACCATTATACTCACCTTTGTTTCTGGGTGCAGGTGCACTAATAGATGATGGTGCATGTCCCTTTTGCTTCTGAAAGGACGGATGATTCACACTACCCTTCTGCTGCCCAGACTCATTCCCTGTCTTTGCTTTCTTATTTCTGAATTATTCCCTGTCTCTCAACTTCTCTTCCTCCACCTGTGGCACATAAACCATCAACCTTGATATGTCCATGTCACCTATCAACATCGCTGCCCTGCCCTCCTTGCTGGATAGACGGCCCAACCCAGCAACAAACAAGCTCATTCTACTCCTCAAGTCCTTAACCATCTCCGGAGCATAACGGGATAGGTGGGTGAACTTCAACCCATATTCATGAACACTTAGAGAATCCTACTTAAGTGTGAGGAACTCACATACCTAAGCCTCTTTTAGTTCTCGGGGAAAGAAACTCCCCAAGAAAGCCTTTTCAAAGCATGCCCAACTCGCAGGTGGTGCATCCTCAGCTCTACCCCATTTCCACTGATCAAACCAAGTCCTAGCAACATTTTTTATCTGATATGCAGCTAGCTCAACTCTCATAGTATTAGTAACATGCATCACATCGAACACCTTCTTCAGTTCCTCAATGAAGTTCTCTGGATCCTCTGCAGTGCTCGAACTAGTGAAACTCGTACGATTCATCCTCAAGAACTCACGAATCCTTAAAGTGTCAGCCTCTTCTTGTCGAGGTCCTCTTTGCTTCCCGACCTGGTTAGTCACACCTTGGCTCAACATTCGGATAGCCTCACAGAACTCAACATTGGTGACTTCTCCTTGAGGTTGCACTTCAGGTGCATTGGGTAACTCTTGTTCCTCAGCATTGTGTCTAGCAGGACAACCTCTAACTGCTCTTCGTGGAGGCATGATTATCTGAAACACGCGCAAGCACGAATTAGAAAGAAACTTTTATAGAAATTAACTTTATCGCACGAAACTAATGTGAAAGAAGTGAGATAGTTCCTAAATGTTGCAGCCTCCTAATTATAGATGTGGTGCGCTTCACACCGATAAATAGGAATCTACAGACACAGCTTCATAGACTCTCCAGGAATCTTGAACTCTGTGCTCTGATACCAAGTTTGTCATGCCACTAGCCAACACCTTGGGCGGGACTGGCACTAGAAGACCATTGCTGGCCCCAAGTGAACCCTTGGCCTGGCTTACTTAACTCAGCGGAAGACTGTAAGCATGATTACAATATCGAAAGAACTTACTCAAGTAACTTTAGTGAAATAACTCAGAATGTCTAATAGTCAACATTCAACTTGGCCAAAATGGCAACTCAAGTCTCTACATATGAAATAATAATGTAAAGACATCTGACTACTAACTGTCTATGAAGCCTCTAAAACTGTTGAGATGGATGTTGGGACAAACCCCACAACATCCTAATGAACTAAACTACAAAGTGAATAAAAGAGTCCTCCGGGATGCAAGGAGGCTCACCAACAGACTCTGAATGCTCAAGGTGGATCAACGAGGCGCTGGATGCTGATCCTGGTTACCTGCGTCTGCATCATAAAATGATGCAGGCCAACTGGCATCAGTACATTGAATGTACGAGTATGCGAGTTGGAATGCTAACAAACATAGGCTCTAAAGAGATTATGAAGGAAACACCTACCTTGGCTCTTCTCAACTCATGAATACTTAACTGAACTCATTTCAATATAAAGCAGTTTAAAACAAGTGCAACATAAGGAAAAGCTATTTAAAAACATGATGACAACTCTGTGTATATACAAGGATACAACATAACACCAAAATGTATGTAAAATACAATAACTGATGTATATAAAAATACAATAACTTCTGTGGGAGTTTCTCTAACCGACAACCATCACTATGAGCCTAAGTGATAGTACAACGTTTTACTCGCGTTGCCAAGGACCGTCCTATACCTTGCCATCGGTATAGAATCTGAACTACTAAGTGGATCCACTAGTCTATGCTAAAAAGCACTAAGGAATCATCTAAAAAGTATGATCCTTTTTCTGCCCATGATGGCTACATGGTTTATAGGGGCTTGAGTTAGTATGAACTAGCGTCCCCATATCGGTGCTCAATACTACTCCTAAATCATACTTAGCTCATATGTTTTTAAAACACCTTCTTCTCTGGTTTGAGGTAATTACTCAAACTTAGCTTCAAAGGTCTCTTGGAATCAATGTTCCCTTTTCTTGCTCAAATGTGAAAACATTTTTATAAAATTCTTTGGGAATACTTAGTTCCCTAATAGCTCTTTGAGAAATGAACTCAACTCTTACTCTTTGCTTAACTTAAAAACTTGAGTCTTAAAACAAAGATAAAACATTTGTAAAAGACCCTTGAACACTTTGATGACTTCACTTTACTTGACTCTTAGCTTCACTTGAATTGACTCTAAACTTTCCTTGAATTGAATTATAGATTCAAGGATTTTTATTTGTGATAGGAAAGGTCTCTTGATGTTTAGGAATAATTTCGAATAGCTAAACTGGAGAAAAGTTATGAAATCACCGTCTTGGAACAAGTCCGCGACGCGGAGATGCTCCTAAATAAATACTCGCGAAATTAAATTTTGAGACAGTGGAGTCCGCATACTCTGCGCGACGCGGAGCAGATTTTTGTTCACAGTGGGAACAAGTCCGCGACGCGGACTTGTTTCATGTAAGCTGTCCGACTTTTTCCTTCTTCGTTTTTCGGCCTCAATCCATCTAAATTCAATTATCTTCCTCAAATTTATTTTAAACCCCGATTCCCAAAATGTATACTCAAGAAACTAACTCAAAGCAACCCTAAACTCAATATAAGGATCTCATAAACTTCTCAATTTGTCCTAATTCGCCAACAACATTCGAATTCAAGAATATTTTTCAAGAACATAAATTTTCCAACTCTTCTAGGACGAATTTCACTGAATTGCACATGCTTGGCGCGTGGGTGCATGAACCCAACGCTATGAGAGATTCACATACCTTGTAGGATCAATTCCTTTGGCAAATCTTGCTTTTCCTCTTCTCCTTTCTCTTGCGTTCTTTCTCCAAAAGCCCTAACTCTATTTCTCAAAAGCGTAAACTGAACCCAGTCAGTTTTAGCCCCTAAAATTATTACCAAAAATGAATTAATTAAGTTGGGTAAGAAAAAGACCAAACTACCCCTTAAAAATCCGAATTGAACTTTCTTTATTCCAACAACCCAACTTCCAAAGGGAATAACTCAGTCATCCGAACTCGGAATCGCCCAAACTTGGCGGCGTTGGAAAGATCAGTCCAATAGCTTTCCAACCATATTTGGAACCACACCTAACTCATCCTGATCTAGGAGTTATGGTCGTTTGAAGTTGACCAAAAAACTCACTTTTGCTAACTTAACTAAATTTCCAGATTTTAATTCTTCCCAAAAAATGACTATTTCCAAATTTAAGCTTCTTCCTAGTTATTTCAATTTGCGAGATGTTACAATGATGATGATCCAAACAAGAAACGATCGAAGAGGGCTCCTCCTTCTTTACCAATGCAGTTTGATGCAGATATAAAAGAGATAGGAAGAAGCAAGAAAAATACTAAAGATAGAATTCTTAGTTCACTTGAAGGGCAAAAATGTTATTTGGCTGATCGAACACTAAGGACTTGTGGAAGTTTGAAAATCGGATCAAGAACTATCTCAATAAGAGCATCGAGTTCAAGAAGTGGATTCGGTTGGTTATAATCCTAGTCTAACTAAGCAACATGTTTTGAAAAAATCACCCCCACTTCTTGATCTTGATGCCCTCATAGAGAATGTTATGAGATAGTACTCGATTCGTTCATTAAAATTTCACATTGAGATTTTTTGTTGATAAAGCACAATGAGATTTTTTTTGTTGATAGAGGACAAGCAAGCAAATCAAGTATAGAGTAGCAGCCTATATCATATTTTAAGGCCCAATTGATATGTCACTACTCAAGAACTAGCACTGTTTAGATAGATAGTAGCAGCCTATGCTTTTCTCTTTTATTCTCTTTTCATACATAGATAATACTTTTGCAAGGAAAAAGAGAGTGAGGAAGGCTTTACTACAATATCAATTAATTTCTTTGTCTCTTCTATTATGATATAGCCATTATTGTTTTTTTAATAGTTGTTTGCTTACTTATCACATCAATTTTAATTCAATAGCTTCTTTATCGATAGTCTAATATTTAATTAAAGAAAAACTGACTGGTCTAATATTTGGAAGAGATGGTACCTTAGGCTAGAAGAAGATCTCCATATGATTCATTCACAAATTTTGAAATTGAAAGGATACAAGACAAGTTCCGATCTGTGCAAAACCTTCCTCACTTTTTTTTTCTTTTATTGTAAAAAGTATGAAAAGAGAAAATCATATATATATTTCAAGTGAACGTATGTACAATATATATATATATATATACTAGATAATATTATGCCCATGATATACATGCCCAATATAATGAAAGGCTCATTTACGGCCACAATATTACAATATTATATATATTTATAAGGAAAAATTACTGAAATACACATCTTATGTTTCCCTTATTTCAAATATTCCCTTTTATTTCTAAAAATTTCTAAAATCCCTTATTTCTCTCCTAATTATAAACTCCCGGATACATAAATCTCAACACTAAAAATCACAGCTTATCACTTCCTTGTTTCTCTCCTTAATCTTCTCCCCACTATCTCGACAGTTAATTTCTCTTCCAGTTTTCAAAATCAAGTCTCTCACTGTCAAACCTAATCTATTAATTTCAAAATCGATAGTTTTTCTTCTCTCGAAATCCTTTTTCGATTTTATTGTTCATTTTTTTGTTATTCTCTTATTGTTGAATCACATGGATGATGCACCATCAACTAACACTAATTGGATTT
Organism: Solanum piurae; assembly: GCA_029582685.1. Classification (NCBI taxonomy): domain Eukaryota; kingdom Viridiplantae; phylum Streptophyta; class Magnoliopsida; order Solanales; family Solanaceae; genus Solanum; species Solanum piurae. Next base: position 7,645 of record JAJOOO010012630.1, on the reverse strand, counting down.
ATGATGACAAAGATATTGGTTGGGCGGAAAACAGATAAAAAAGGCTCCACAATCCAATGCTAATGGAGAATGTAAAATATGGAACGAAGAAACAGGATGGCCCTTCATCTTTGAAAGTGCAGGTTCCTAAAACCCCAAAAAGAGGGGTCGAAAATTTGCTCCTGCAATTTCTCGACCTTCATTACCTAAGGTTAAAGTTTCGTTCTTCTTCTTTCGATTGTGTAGTGTTTTTTGTTAGTTAATCAATTGATGATACATAAATGAACAAATTCAGATTTCGTATTTTAATGTTTCAGTATTATCTATAATCAATTGATACACTAACCCCAAGTAAGTTAAGTTATAATATATTTTGTATCAAGTATTATAATATTATTAGTTCTGTATCTTTCAGTAGATCTCATGTCATTTGACACATTTTTTAAAGTCAATAATGTATCATCCAAGTTTGTTTATCCGTCTATGTATTTGATATTTGTAGTTTCATATGAAATTTTATATCAGTTACATACAAGATACATTATTTACAAATAGTTAATAAGGTCATGAATCAAAATTTTAATAAAATATATCAGATTTACATGCAGGTCAATGTTGGTAATTTTTTTGTATCAGGTAAGCCTAGTGAGTATCAAATAAAAGTGTTGGCATTTACTTTATCATACCTAAAATGTTGGCTATTAGTGTGTCATGTATAATAAATTGTTATTTTTGTATCATTTATTAGCAGGCTGTTATTTTTGCATAATATTCTGTTATTTTTTGGATCATTACAGTCTATGAAGTATGTGATAAAAAAATCCCAACCCACTCTTTGAAGTTTGGTCTAACGTACAACAATGATTTTATAGAAGATTCAAAAAAGTACATGAATGTCGAGACTTTCGAGTTGTTTAAAAATTCTATTTTTGGGCCATACCTCAACATTCATACCTGCAACTCTCAGGGTCAAATATCAAAATGCTTGTTGTGTCTTGAGATTGAGCAGGATAACAGTAATGAGCTCCACATTCAACATGCGAATGAGAACATTTTGCGCTTCACTATAAAAGAATTCGCAATAATAACTGATTTGAAATGCACCGGAGATCCAATGACTTTCAACATCCAAATTCTTCTAAGAGAAGCCTTATTCAAAGATATTCTCCTGATTTAGTAAAGTGTAATAGTGTGAGCAAGGGATGATTTGTTCAACGTTTTCTTCAAGGTAACTGGGATAGCACTCAGGATGCTTTTCAAATGGAAATTCTCTACTTCATTAACTCATTTGTTCTCCCACAACTACCTGATGCACCTATCCATGGTAACGACTTCCTGATGGTCGAAGATGGTAGTTATGAACATTTTCCTTGGGGAAAATGTGCATTTTCCTGGTTAATGATCTCATGGAGATGTTTACATCCCTACTTTATTCAAATAGGGTGAAACGTAGTGGTGCCTAAAAAAATAATCAATTGAGTGAATTTTAAAAGAATTTTAAGAATATACAGTTTTTTGAAGGAGTCGCCACCTAATTTTAGGAAAAAATAGGAAACCAATTAAAGTGATCTACGAAACCATTAGATTCTAGGTAAGGGGTTCAAGTTATTCCAAAGGGAAGGTGTTAGGCATCCTTCGAAATCCACAATTGTGGGTCCCGACTGAGTTCTTTTTTTCAAATTGAGGAGATAAAAATAAATATACAAGTATAATAAACACGCAATATACACAAGTAATAAAATAAAACAATAATATCAAAAACGACCTAAGGTTTGACTAACATCGATAATATACACAATTGTAAATAATTGTTTTGGAATGTTTATCTTTTTTGATTTTCCATCCGGTGTCCGGTACCCACATTGGAGCCCGACTAAATTCGGATTCGCGCCGGGAAGTCCCACATTTGGGGGGTAAAATCCTCCCTAACAAAGGAGACTCCGTACCCTAGGGGAATGTTTATCTAATTTCATTCAATGTATATATATGTCCTCTCAGCTTTACCCTTAAGAGTTTTATATGATGATCTCTTTTTACATTAAATTAACAACTTCTTTGGAGCTATAGTTTACTTGATCATCAATATTTTTCTTCACAAACATGTAATTAATTAGTTTACTTGATCATCAATATTTTCTCAAGGAGTGAATATAACTATATATATTGCACATAGATACCTAATTAGGAAAAAAACAAAGGCAAAGAAAGGATAGGAAAATGCCATCAACAATCAAAACATGTCATACGAAATTAACGAATATAATACAAAATGCTGAATGTACAACAAATGCACGACCAAATGTCTAGATTATCACTCGAGTTTTAGCAAAGCTAAAAATATTTTCTCTAGAAAAGGTATACTACAACAACAACATACCTAGTGAAAGTGCTTTATTGTATAACAAATTTGCACAAAACATACCTAGCATTTTTCATATTTCGTTACTTTTACTCTACCGACAATCAATTGAAATTTAATTTCTGTCATGACTCAAAAACTCAGGTCATCATGACACCTACTAACTCCCACTAGTAGGTAAGCCAACCAGTGGCGGATCCAGGATTTCCATTGAGAGGGTTCGAAGAAAAAACTATAAGATTTTTTTACCAAAATAAGTCATTATTAAAATCAATTCACCAGAATAATACATTTTTTTTCAAATTTTACAAAACTATTATAAACGTGTTTCTCAGTAATGTTTTAGGTTATATTTTATTCAAAAAAATTCAGTGACAAAAAGACAAAGACCTGACAGAGTAAACAGACAGAAAACGTTATTGTCAGTAACATTTTATAATTCGTTATTCTGAGGAACGTTTTATAGCTAAAACGTGATTCACAATAACGTTTCTCTGGAAAGACTGAAAATTAAAATTCAATCTTATATATATATATATATATATTTGTGATTTTCTCTCTTATTCTCTTTTCATACATAGATAATGCTTTTGCAAGGAAAAAGAGAGTGAGGAAAGCTTTACTACAATATCAATTAATCTCTGTGTCTCTTCTATACCATTATGTTTTTTTTAATAGTTGTTTGCTTACTTATCACATCAATTTTAATTCAATAGCTTCTTTAGTGATAGTCTAATATTTAATAAAAAAAAACTGATTGGTCTAATATTTGGAAGAGATGGTACCTTAGGCTAGAAGAAGATCTCCATATGATTCATTTACAAATTTTGAAATTGAAAGGATACAAGACAAGTTCCAATATGTGCAAAACCTTCCTCACTTTTTTTTTCTTTTGTTGTAAAAAGTATGAAAAGAGAAAATCATATATATATATATATATTTCAAGTGAAGGTATGTACAATATATATATACTAGATAATTTTAGGCCCATGCCCAATATAATGAAAGGCTCTTTTATGGGGCCAATATTACAATATTATATATATTTATAAGGAAAAATTACTGAAATACACATCTAAAATTTATACTATTTACAATAGAAACTTAATTAGTTTTCAAAAAAAAATTATTATGACATTTTCAAATAAACATGATAAAAAATAATAACAAAATAGCAGATGCTTCAGTGATTATTATAACATCATGTCAAACATATATATTCGAATTAAATAATTAATTTTATGATATTCATTATCTATTTTATTTGAAAATTATTCAACAGAATAGATTAAATTTATGAGTCTCAATATATTAACAATTTTCATAAAATATATGAAGCAATAAAGTTTACTGATCCATCTATAGATTAATTTTGAACACATTTATAAGTTTGTTTTAAAGGTGTTTAACAAACAAAAATAATGACCTACTTGATGAAAATTAGAATGAATCATCTCATTATTTACAAAGTGATAAAAGGATGAAAAAAAGTTATGACTTTATATCTTGTCTTTATATTCATAAAATTAGGAGAACAATCTAGTATCGTAACGATTTTTTTTTCTTAAGTAATTTATATACCTGATGAATGAATATTTTACCTCAAATAATGAGGATTTTAAACTATTAAAAAAAGTTAATATAATATATATTGCAGTAATTTAACATGAGGTAGTTAAAATAATAATTTATATAACTTGCTTTAAATGATTTTAACTGATGATAAAATAATAGTAATAAATAAATATATGTTTCTCAATAAATTATATAATAACATATATGTTACGTGAAGTTTTGGTATTATACATAAAAAGAGAAATCAAGTAAATTAGATACTCCAAAAATTATTTTTACAATCCAAAAAGAAAAGCAACACCATGAAATTGAAAAGTCTAAAGAAAACCGAAGGAAAGGACAATGAGAACTAAAAATATTTAAGCAAAATGAGGTCACTGCACATGTATACACCAAGGTGATGCTACTGATTTTCAACATTGAGACTTACCATAGTTATACCAAAACATTTTCATCCCAACCAGGAGCTAAACAAGCTAACTTGACCAAACTAAATATTAAAACTTGAAAGCTCATAGCATCATATAGCGTTCAAGATTAGTAGGCGGAAGTATATAACGACTAAATTAAAAGACACATGAAAGGATATGCTAAGAACACATTGTTTAGCTTAAGTCAAAGTGAAATTATATTTACATGACACCACAGCAAGCCAAAAATTATAAATAAGTATACCAAAGTGAAAATGGATACAAAAAATTAAAGGATGACTACAATATCGATTGAGATTTCCAGATTTTCATTAATGGACAAACACAAACAAATGGATCTTTTGCACATTCAAACTAATCCACTTATCATGAGAAAACTATTCACCAGACATATAAACTGAATACAAAAAGCATAAGCACTTCGTAACAAAGATACATCTCACATAACTTATAAAGAAACAGTGATCAAGATATCACTTCAGAATAATAAACACACCATTTATAGAACTTTTCTCAACAATTATAGCAAATAACTATAAGATAAGAGCAGATATCACACATATATATGGCTATAAGAACTCTACACTTTTGACGAGGCTCAAATTCAGAAGACTTAAAGGTATGAAGAATATGAACATGTGATAACTTTGAAAGGAAAAACAAGAACTAGAACAAGCTAGGGTAAGCTAAAACACAATGTTCACGACATTCATATATGTATTCAAGATGAAGCATAATAAAACGAGCAAACTTGAACATATAAACAAAGTAATGACAAAACTATCATACAATGATAATCAGTGTAAAAACTAGATAAAGGCTCCTATAGCATATGAAGACACAAAAAATCAATCAAGGAAAACAGTAACCAGACAGGAACAGAGGCTTTATAATCTTATAAATATCATATCGAACTAGAAGAGATGAAATGGTGCAGCGACGAGCTTGGACTAGCTATTCCACCACCAACGACGAAGCTACTATGAACTCCACGAAAGCTTCCGAATAAGAAAGTCTAAAAAAACTTTATGTTAGTGTTAGTGAGAAAGTTGTTAGGATTAGTAACAAGGTTAGTTATAACTGCTCGTTGGTTACTATTACTATATATATATACACATATATATACTCATACACTTCCACAATTCAATACTTCTTCTTGTTCTTATTCTTATTTTTCGATAAATTACATCTTCCAATGGCGGCGTGTTGGGCCTGCACAAAATATTATCCAGGCAACTTATGCAATTGATGTGTGTTTTCAGTTATTTTTAGTCCCCTCAACAACGATTTACAACGATGTTTAGAGAATCTTGCTAGGCGTCCGCACATTACACACACTGCGCCTGATTTTAGAATTATTGTAATCGATTCTCAACTTGGCTCGTAGTCAGGGTCTGAACTCCCATTACAAATACCACTAATACTAACTCCCATTACAATTACCACTGATACTACTGCTTTTATAATCATTATCAAAACTCATATTACGACTGATAATACTACTTTCATAATTATCTTTTGAAAGCACGTCATGTCATATTTGTATATCTTATGATGCTCTTTATGCATCATATTTGTATATCTTATTATGCTCTTTATAAACAAATTATATCCGTTCAACACAACTAAAAATAAAATAAAACTACAATATTAGTTTATCTAACCTATGAGACTTAAACCCATGACCTATAATTAATAGGCCCTAATTAATAATGAATGAGTATTTACCACTTTAATGCAATCTTTATTGGCCTATCTATATGTTTATTGTTATACCAAACACAAAAATCTTTTTTTATTTTCTCAATTTTAGAGATGGGAGTAATATAATTTTGAAGGGAAACTCAGAAGCCCTTTAATAGGGGAAATAAATAAACATCGGAAAGAGGAAAAGAGACATGAATAAAGAATCAAGTTATTGATGAAACTTCCTACAATATTATATACGCTTTGAAAATTTTCAATAAATTATATTTAAATTTTATAAAACTGGATAACTTTTATTTATATTTATATTATTATTCTAAACTTCATCAAGTTTGATATATACTAAATTATATGTCATTGTCGATTAATTCTATACTTTAGAATGAGGTATAATTTCCCCCTTTTTGGGTATAAGTTTTGGTTCTTTATCCACTTACATTTATCTTCTTAATTAAAAAGCTCAATGATGTTACATTTAAGATTAATTTAACCAAAACCCACTCCATTTGTCTCAAAATATTACTCTTCATGTCCATAATAATTGATCAATTTCCTTTTTACCCGCATATTGAGAAATCATAAATAAGAAGATAATTTTATTAATTTACCCCTTGAATTTTTTTTGGGATTTTACAAACAAATGTGAACATTTTCAAAAAGAATTAATTGTAATGGTAATATAGGAAAATTTTATTTAATGTTTTCTTGATTTAGTAAGGTGGACAACTAATATGAAACCAGTATTTTTAGTAAGATGATATTACTATATTTTAACTAATATTATTATTTATAATTTTGAAAATTAAGAATTTGCAAACATAGACAACACTTTTAGAACCAGTTGTCACGACCCGAGCCTACACCCTGGACGTGGCCGGCACTGGCTGACTACAAACGGAAAACTGATTCAAGCATACAAAGACTAAAAACTGAAATAAAAGTTCATAAAACTTAAATTCAAACTTCAACTCAAATGAAAATTATGAATAATAAAATATATTCAACTCGCCACAAAATAGGCAACTTATGTCTTTAAAAAATTTAATAAAATAAATGAATAATACAAACTTCTCAACTGTACTGACTATCTATGAAGCCTCTAACTGATAAAGATGGATGTCGGGACAAGACCCACAACATCCTGACTAAACTGAAAAGTAAATGAAATCCTCTGGAAACAAAGAGGCTCACCATAGCTAACTCGAACTCTAGGATGTATCAACGAAGGTCCTGTTGATGATCCTCAATACCTGTGTCTGCATCATGAGAAGATGCAGACCAAATGGATCAGTACGTGGAATGTACGAGCATGTAAGGGGAATTCTAAATCATAACATAAGCTTGAACTTGATAAAAAGGGAAACATACTTACCTCTTCTCAAACTTACTTAACTCAAGGAATACTCAAGGATACTCAAAACTACTCTACTTACTCAACTCAGAAGTACTCAAGGATAAGATACTCAACTCAGAGATATGATATTCGACTTTGGGTACTGAACTCTGGATACTCAACTCAATATAAAGCAACAATACACATGCAATATATGGAAAGCTTTATAAAACAGTAAAACAACTTAGTTCGTTAAAGAAA
>JAJOOO010012629.1:0-32423 GCA_029582685.1 Solanum piurae | reverse complement strand
CTGGTAACTTGTGTTAAGATAATTTTATGAAAATTGAGAATTATATTCTACTGCATCTGGTGTAATTATTGTTGATTGTATTTTGTGCGAGAGAGTAAATTTATGTGCTTTGATTGGTAGCGTTGTTTAAATTACGACTAAAATTAGCATTGTTCACGAACTTCTTTGAACTAGTAGATAGCTCACAGATGATTCAACGTGGAATGTCAAGGAGTCATTGATGATTCTCTATCATTTTACCTCAGAGCTTTTGATTCTCTTTCATTACTAAATAATACAGAAGTTGACAAAATCACTACACAAGACCAAATAAGGTGAATCAAAAGTTGTCATAAATCAATACAATGAACCAAAAGTTAATTACACATAAGTCACAAAACTGCAAGTGAGATGAAAAAGTTTAGTCGCATAATATGGCCTTGGAATCTAGCATTTTAATTCCCATAAAATATATGATCCTACAAAGTACTACTATATTTTCAAAATTTACAAACTTTTTGCCTCAGTGAGTGAAGAAAAGAACCCAACTAAGCAACTGAATGTAAAATAACTACAATTTTTCTCTTGAATTTTAAGATTTCATAAATGCAATGACTCCGTCCACAGTCCGTTCGCGAACACTCTGAATCTATGGTGTGACGACCAATAAAACTTCAGCAGACTCTCGATTGTCACTTGTAACTGCAAGATGTATTAGCAGGTAATTATCCTGATCAGCGACAGTAAGATCAGCTACAGCTTGTAGTAAGCATTAAATAATTTATGCATAACCTTTACGAGCAGCAACGAGCAAAGGAGTTATTTCACCACACTACACTCCTTCACCAACCTTAACATTGACAGTATCCCCTGCCTTTACCACACAACGAAAAGAATCGGCTGCCGCAACTGCTAGCAGAGGACACATATTATCATCTCCTATTTGAGCATCAAAATTAGCATGGTGTTCTAGCAAAAACTTAATAACATTTTCATGGTTGCGGTCTACAACGCATATAAATGGTGTTCCAATATCAACATCACTTCGCAAATCAATGTCTACACCTATCGGCAGAAACAATTTAACCAATTCAATATGTCCATTTCCTGCATCATTAAATGGACAAAACAAAATACATAAGAATATCACTTCAAGCAAAGAATATCAAGAACAAAATTAGTAACACTCTTCTCACATTTTACCCTATAATTCTAACACCAAAGATCCTTAAAAGAAAAGGGAAGAAAGTAATCGAAACTTACATAAGATTTTGAACGATATTGAAACTGATTGACACCAATTTAGAGCTCACCGAAACCTAACAAGTTTTTGATTTTTTTTCTTGTTGAGCATGGAGAGTGGAGACCATAGAATGAAATGGGTTAGGCTTATTTAAGTGGGCGGGGTTTTCTTGTTTTCAATTGGGTCAGGTTGGTAAAAAATTATTGGGTGGGGTATTTTAAGAGCCACGTGGCATTTTCTCAAATTAAAGCATACAAAATGAATTTTTAATTTATTAAATATTGATCTGTTAAGTAAAAGGGCATATATGGGCCATTTCTATAACGACAAGGGCATATATGAGCCATTTTTTAAACGGAAGGTATATCAACTCCAAATCATAAAGTTAAGGGATAAATCAGGCCCTTTTATAAATTCATATACATATTAATAAAATAACATACTTCTCTCCAACAGTAAAGATTATAAAACCATCATCATCATCATTATATATCATCATAGTTTGAATATTGAATGGAGAGAATTATAAGCATAGAAAGACAGTTAGCACTGAATTGTTGATTGCAATGTTACTGTGTAAATAGCTAAGAAAAAGAAAGTTCTCTTTCCAAATGAACTCTAGAGATATCCAATTGTTTGAAGCTGTGCAAAAAAGAACTGCATACCCCAGCTACCAGACATTCTATTTTTGATACTATACAATTTGTTGACCTCTTTGTTTAATTATGTCTAATATGTAAGAAAAACAGAAGGGATGAGAAGGGAAAACGCTAAGAGTATTTGAAATTAAGATATAGTTAATTATTTATTTTGACTCAATAATGTGAAGAGATATTACTATAATGGAAAAAAAAAGTAATACTGTACAAATTAAGATCAAAAAGTAAAAATGAATAATTTAGTCAAATTACTCTATTTATTATATTTTCTTCAAGAACATGAAAAAAAAAAAACTAAAATAGATTGGAGGAAGTATATTTACCAAGAGAAAGCTTATTTTGCACTTAATTATCGGTCGTAGTATATTGTAATGCATAGTTGGATACAACTGATATTTTTGCACCATTAACTAATATTCTGGATACATGTTGGAGTAATAATATTGTCATCTAAATCTAAGATAATATGATTACATATATACTGCACACATAAACATAACAAGTAAACCAAAAAGGCATAAGATATAAATCTAAAAGTAGAAGTACATAGACAAGAAAATGATGAAATGATCAGTAGCTTGGATCCCCAAAAACCTACTAACGGATATGTATCTGCAACCTAAACCATAAAATACAGACTACTTTCTGCATGACATATACGTAGCTCGTCCAAAATCACATTGACCAATTAAGTCAAACTATGGCCGTAAGAATTGCTACTACAGTACTGAGAACTTGAAGATAATTAGCCCATTCAATTACAAAAAGAGGTAATGGTCAAATAAGAACAATCTACAAGTCGTCGATTATCTACTTGGCCCATCAGAGGCTGATTCTTTGAACTTGAAGTTATACGATTATCTACAAGTACGATTATCTACTTCACCAAGGTTGTCCTTTTCCTCCAAGTCGTCGAGCCAGGTCAAAATCTTTTTTCACTGTGCATCAAGAATAATGAAACAATATAAATTTTACGCATCATAAAACAAAGCATGCCAAGCAAACAAGTAGGCTGTTCTAAAGACCTAGAGATGCCCAGCAGGTGCTCATTATCCATAAAAGTAGTTGAGACCCTAAGGCAACTGCTCTCCTCCGTTTCCCAGTATTATCTTAAAAGATAATTGGGCTAACTTTTCACTGCACTAAACACCTAAAATCTCACATATTGAAACGGGCTGTACTTGGCCCCTAGGTACTCCACTCCTTGATGTGACTGAAGAATTCATATGAAAGTGGTTAACTTGGAAGAGGCAATAGAAAAGATTGCCTCATTTCACTTTTGCATCTTTAGCAAATGTATATATGGAGCAAATAAAATTAGGACCCCGAAAATATGTGCATCTATGGCATCATTTGTGTGCCGTAACTTTGAGACTAAAAGCATTTGTAGAGTGTTTTCCTCCTTTTTCTCTGAGGGAGGACGAGCATAACACAATTGAGAACACAATTTGTGAAAGACAAGAAATTTAATTTAGGACCCCGAAAATATGTGCATCTATGGCATCATTTGTATGCTGTAACTTTTCGACTAAAAGCACTTGTAGAGCATTTTCCTCCTCTTCCCTGAGGGGGGTCGAGCATAACACAATTGAAAAGCTAATAGGTATATGAAATGTACAACAGAATAACATAATTTGTGAAAGACAAGTAATTTGATGAACAAGGCTGCCAGCCCATTCCCCAGAGCAACAAGGAAATGAGTAGAGGGATGTCGAGAAAGGTTAAGTGAGGAGAAGGAACAATATCATATAAGAAAACCAAAAAAAAGGAAGAATTGGAGAGGAAACTTACTAAGTGTAACACGCTTTGCATGAATAGCACATAGCATTGCATCTTCAAACAAACAAACTAAAAAATCTTCAGCAGCCTGCAAAATAACTATATCACTCTTGCTGATATTGATTAAGAATAGAGTTCAATATGACATATTTTGCAAAATTAGGCTGAAAATAATAATGTTGACTGAACTAGACTATGCACTCAAACTTTCTTACTTTTATACATACATCTACATTTTGCTATTTTAAAGATATTAATGATGAAAACATCCTAAGAAAAGCATGATGTACAAGGATCATAGGACTATTAATATACTATATGCAGGTAAAGACAAATTGCCTGACAGAATAAGCAGAGTTTGACATGATTGCAACACTGTCTTGACTCTTGAGGAATCTGTATGAAGAATGGAATAAAGTTCTTTCACTCCAAACTACACCAGATGGCACAGAAAGAAGATGAATAATCGTTCATATATCAACACTAAATAAAAAAAATTTGACACTAAGTAGACATTTCAAGTTTCTACTGCTGACTGTTCCCCTATGACTATCAGTCTGTTATTCGAGCACAACTACTAACAGAACAAAGGATTTCAGAAACATTTCCTAGGTTCCTGTAGAGGACACAATGTATATTATTTCACAAGATCATTGATGCTCATCCAGATACAAACAAAATCTCATAGGGAAGCAGAAATGCATGCTTGCAGAGAGACATGCTAAAGCTGATGCTTAGCTCTGTCTTTTTTTCTCACTAGTTATCCACAGCTCCCTGCCAGCTTAATGGGATTCTATCTGAACCTGATCAATGATCACAATTCACAACAAGCCAATTCCTTTTACGCCACATGTTTACTGGACATCATCTTGTCACTGACAAAATAGAAAAAACTACATCTTTTCATGCACATAGCAAATACACTTATATATACATGTACTCAAAAAGGTTTAGAACACACAGGGCTTTTGGTTTATAGCACAAAGAATAATGGGCATATTAGAGGAGGCCACAGGGTATACCCATTAAGAAATCCCTTTTCTTTTCAATGCCTTATTCTTTGCTGCTGAACTTAAAAAAAAGGTATGCCATGCTAGAGACTATGTATCAGAATTGGCTTAGCTTCAGAGGAAAAGGTGAATAACTTGTTGCTGCAAGATCAGGCATATGCTGATGCATGTATAAGCATCGTATTTATGATAACAAAACAAAAACCAATAGGAATTAGTGATACTTTGTAATAATATATGTCCTCTCGATTGGAACAATATCCAAAAGGAGTCGACGCCCTTCCAGAAACTCAAACTCCCGTAGCTAACTAATTGTCTTGCCCATCTTGGATTGCCTGTTAGGAGATAATATCAATTGTCTTTCTTCTATGTTGGTCGGACTCTTCAAAAATGTCGACGTGTGCGTGTCGGATTCTCCAAAACTAGTGCATTTTTGATGAATTTGACACGGATGCGGCATCATTTTTGAAGAGTCCGAGCAACATTGCCTTTCTTACCTAATGTATGCTAGAAGTGGGACTGAAAAGAGGGATATCACTTTAATAATATGTTGGCTCTTTTCATACACAGTGACTACCCTGACCACACAATTGGAACGTGCTTTATATTATTATGGAGTTCATGCTGTAACTTTCTATAACTTGGAGAAACCTTTTATAGGAGATTATTAAGCACATTTTGAAATTGATAGTAGAATTACTCTAAGATACATTAAAATGATTTTAATATGTCTATGGAGCAGAGACTATTTCAAGCTAAATAGGTTATTGACATATAAAACTACTAGATGATATATGAGAGCAAATATATTCATATGAATCGCTTTCCCCCTCCTCTCTAGGAACACATGATTCCTATAAATAACTTAAATTAATGCACATGATCCAAATAGCAGCTAACAGATCCACTTTTTATGGTAAGAAATTGGCGTACCTCTTGAATAGCAATTAACGCCTCAGCTTGCCAACGAGTTACCTCAGGTGCAAAAAAGTGACTAACTTCTCTAACCTGCCCCAGTCAGAAAAGAGGCATAAAACAATTAGGTTTGGTGAAAACCTAATAAAGGCAAGGATAAATCCATAATCTATTTGGTCTAAACTAAACCATATTATCATCAAGGGTATCTATATAGCAGTTCTACAACACATTTGCATTTAAAAGAATAGTCAGAATGCAGATTTTGGTGTACACTCTTTAGTCCACACTTTCTGCCAGAACCACAAACTGAGTCCCAGGGACTTCCTGAAATATAGAGCAGGAGGATAGAAACTTTTCTTTACTAGCAGATCTGCGTAGAACACCTTCTTAAAATATGAAATTACCAAACCTCCTACAGAAGCAGATCCTCTCTAATTGAATAGAGTTAACTAGTTTCCACTTTTGTAAGTTCGGCAGATCATAAATGGTCTTCCCACTCCAATCCCATATTGAAATCAAAACGAAACGGAAACCTTTCTTTGAACAATAGTGCATAATCCCAAAAACTGGGCAAACTAACCTGCAAATTGAACTCAGCCAAGCCCAAACAAAGAACATACTAGAGTATAAAGATAACCTCAAGAAAGAGAATGAATTTTTCTTTCTTCTATTTGTTAACATCAGTGTGTTCTCCATTGAGAAAGTAAATCAGTTAGAAAATAGGTGAATGTTCTCTCTCAAAATATTGAAATCCTCCATTAATAAGTTAGTCAAATCTGCTCTTCTCTGCAACAGCATCAGCAGCCATGGCGAGAACCAAACACTTCGTGAAACAAAGTCGCACCAAACCTTCTGGTTACTTCTCTATATTAAAATTAAAAAATAATAATATTGTATTTCATTTTAAAGAGAGGGGTAAATAGAAGGTGGGGTGGAGGGGTGAGAAGAGAAAGGGAGAGGTTGAAAAGACATGGGACCTACAAAATGTACTTTTTTCTATTAAAAAAATTCCTCATACAACTATTACATGGCATACCTCATACACCATAAAAATTTTCACCTTTGCTTGTTTCCATAATTTGAAATTTAAAACTTGCCATTAAGAGTAAAATAGTTTACTTTTGTTTTCAGTTTAGTCCATTTATTTTCTCAAGCTAAGCTAGAATTACTACTCAGACGTTGTTAAGAATTAACGTTTTTAATTTTGTGTTAATTTGGTCATATACTTTATAGTATACAAAATTAAATATTTAAGGGTTTCATTTTGAATTGAAATGCTCTATTTTTGTGAGATATATTATTTTAGGTTGTTTACCCATTAAACAAATTTAGATACAAGTTATTTATTTACCTAATTTGAGCTTTGTTTATTTCTTCCCATTCTTTATTTAATTGCACGGGTTTCTAGACTATATTACTTTTTAATTATTTTAAAAGAAATACTCCACTTTATACTTATTGAATCAAGCTTCAAAATTTATTTTATCTGTATAAGATCTTACAGAAATATCATTGGCTTTGTGTCTTGAATTTGGTGGATTTAATTTGTGATTCGATCCTTGAAAAGGTTTCGATGTGACTCAAAATTGGAGACCCGACCTCTAGTCATTTGGATTAAAAAAAAAATAGTTTTTCACTTCGATGTTCGGTACTCACATTAGAGCCAGACTAAATTCAAATTGTATCAAAAATCCCTTATTGGGGATAAACTGCTTCCTAAAAAAGGCGATTTCCTATTCTCTGGTTATGAATGAAAGAATACTTAAAAATTGAATTTTGTGTTGGCTGTGGAGGGGCGAGGTGGAGGGTTTGTGTAAATACATAAATTTTAAAACTTAACACTAATTTAAAAAAAAATCTCTCCTAGCTATTTTTAAGACTGAAATTTTTGAAACTTAAATAATAATCTCAAAACTTCCTCATAATTCAATGCACGTATTAAATACTTATCAAATAAAAATATAAAATTTATTCTTGATAGGTTAAAAGTGATGAGTAAAATCGTAGGAAAGGAAGGAGTAGAGTTCAATGGTAACTTGGACATGCCTTGATGATTGTAGTAGATAGACTCAAATATTGAGAAATAATCCCTTCTAAGATCCGGACTGATAAATAAACAGGAAGCTAAATAGCATAGGCCAAAGTCCAACCTAGAAGAAATATCCAAGTATAGTCTTATGAATAAGCTATTCAGGTTAATGATATTCAAGTTTGATAATATGCTCTCACAGATCTGCCTAAAATGTAATTTTAATTTATTTGTAAACTCACACAGAAATATATATATAACAATAGTATTAAATGGAATGTGATAGTATTTATTAAAAGGGAAAATTATGCGTATAAGCAAACATATACTAGTTAATTAGTTAACATAGCTATAGTTTACCTTAATTACAGTTCGCGCCCTACTTTTAGCTATAATTACGCGGCTCAGCTTTTTAATTTTATATAATTCGCACGTTTGTATAATTCAAAATTTGTATATAACTTTTGTATAATGTAATTTTGTATAATATAATTTGTATAACTGTTTACACTTCAGATGTTTGTAATTGTATAAATTTGTTATTTCGGCATTATATAAAAACAACTGAATTATACAAATGTAACTGTAAATTACACAAATTTACCCCGCGAATTATACAAACGAGACAGCTTAAACTGTAGCTACAACCCATAAATATACAAATTATAGTTATGGAGCATGATTAAGTTTATCATTGTGGTTATTTTTGAAAGTTTCCCTTATTATAATTAGAGAAAATGGTCAAATGATCCCCCAACCTATTACCAGATTTCCAACTATACACTTATATTTTACGGGGGTCCTATTACCTCCCTGAATTATTTAAAATCAAAATTATTACCTCCCTAAAAAGTCACAACCACATTTGTGCTGATAAGTGAAATCCACACGTTTGACACGTATAATTTCGTTATTTTTTATTTTCTTGCATTTTTTACTGATTATTTTATTATGTTTTTTTTCCCTTTTATTTCTTTGTTTTCCTCTTCTTGTTCTTCCTCTTCTATCCTTCAATTTCATCTTACCATAGAGCCACAAGTAGAAAGGTAGAAAAGTAAAAAAATGATGACAGCGAGAAATGTGAAGGATGTTTCACCACACGAGTTCGTCAAAGCATAAGCCGCTCATCTCAAGAGCTCCGACAAGTTGGAGGAGCGGACCTAAATGAAGCTTGCTCTATATGACTACTAATTGGTACTAGGTTAGGGCTACATCTATGACAAGAAAGATCTATTTGAGAGGAGGTATATATTGGTGTTGGTGGATTCCGAAAAAATCTATGGTGGTAATTAGAGGAATGACAACCCTCCGCGTCATTTTTGCAAGAGCAGGGGTTCAATAAGAGGAATGACCTAAAAAATAAATTGTCAGTCAAAATCTTTTTCGATGAGGATATTTTGAGAAATTTTTAAGAGATCCCCAACATTATTAAGTTGTTTGAGTGAATTTTATTAACTGGAAAAATTTGCTACAATAGCTTCAAAATGATATTTCAATAGTGTTTTAATGGCTAATAGTTGATTTTGAAAATGGGGGGTAAAGTAATTTACTTAATAATTTTTTATTGTGTGGAAAGTAGGAAAGAGATTTCTATCTTGAAATTATGGTATGTTAATAGATATTGTAATGGTGATTTTTCCAGATCGTGATGGTGAAGTTTGATGACTACCATAGATGCTTTACTAAGTTGCTGAGAAGAAGAAGAAAAGAGATGAGATAAAAACAAATAAAGAAAAAAAATAAAAATAAAAATAATATTAAAAATAAAGTTTTAATATTTATTTTTTATCTTCACTCTCTTTGAGAGAGTGAAATACACTCACTTTGCCACATAAGCATTTAGGGAGGTAATAATTTCAATTTTAAATAGTTCAGGGGTGTAATAGGACTCCCGTGAAATAAAAATGTGTAGTTAAAAATCCGGTAATAGGTTGGGGGCTCATTTGGCCATTTCTCTTATAATAATCAATGATTCTTATTGCGATATTATTGGTTCAACCAACAATATTAAATCTACATTATCTATTTAGAAAAATTGCTAAAAAAATTCTCATGTTGCGTTTTCAATTTAAAATTGCTAATAAAAAAGACGAAAGCATAAAAATTGATATGAAAAGCTTCAGTTAAGTAACAATCTACATTATCATAGTTTCATACTAAATTCAATGATTCTTATTGCAATATTATTGGTTCAACCAACAATAATAAATCAACTTGATCATAAATTACTTGACTTTTTTGTATAAATGATTGTACAATAAAAATAAGCAAATCAAAATATATTTGTGTGAAATCATGGTGAGAATAAATACTTGAATTATATTCGAACATATTTATGCACGAAATTCAAAAGTTAGAGAGATTGTATTTTCGATATTCGATGTTCATACTGACATTCATTTATTACATATTTGTGTCGCATAAGATCCATTAATATTTTAACTTTAATTCTTATTGTCAATGGTGGAGCCAGACTTTTTAATAAGAGGGTTCAAAATCTAAAAAAATAGACACATGAAGTAGTCGAAGGGAGTTCAACATCTACTATATATACCTAAAAAATATTTTAACCATATATAAATAATATATATTTTCACCGAAGGGGGTTCAGATGGACCCCCTAACTCTTAATTGTTATAGTGAAACACTACCGTTGAGGTTTTACTTTTACAATAAAAAGAAAATAAAATTAACCACATAATTTAATCGTATAGAGATTATCAGAGAGTGACGAAGAAATATTTTAAAAAAAATATATGTGTATGCAACGTTGAAGATGTAGAAAAAGTACCAAGAGTTGGATAATTTTTTTACAATACTAATACAATTAT
Organism: Solanum piurae; assembly: GCA_029582685.1. Lineage (NCBI taxonomy): Eukaryota > Viridiplantae > Streptophyta > Magnoliopsida > Solanales > Solanaceae > Solanum > Solanum piurae. The sequence goes on along the minus strand of JAJOOO010012629.1, from coordinate 21,975 downwards.
TTTATTATTACAATATTATTGTGGTAATTATTATAAATAAATTTGAGCAATAATTCTCTAAAAGATAACTCCATTTTTTATGTGGAATAAATAAAAAAATTTTACTTTGAATAATAATAAATTTAATATACATCAATTATAACACATTTATTATAATAAAAAGAAAAAAAATATGACTCTTTGTTATCCTCATTTGCATAATTTTTGGAGTTGATAATGTTTATTTATTTTATATTGAAATATTATTTATATTTATTCTCCTATTTTTGGTTTATACCATTATTCTGTTTTGACTTTTCCCTGTTTTATTCATTCATTCATGTTCTCTACATTAGTTCCACATTATTTTGCCTTTATTATTAGTAATGATGCATATAATATTAGGTGGCTCTCTTTTTTTCCCCCTTCTTCCATAATTTCATTGAGGTATCAGTTATTTTTATTTGTAATTGTTTATATGATACAATTTTGGAAGCTGATCACTTTTCATTATTACATAATAATAATAATAATAATAATAATAATAATAATAATAATAATAATAATAATAATAATAATAATAATAATAATAATAATAATAATAAAAATGTTTAGATATAATTCACACTAAGAAGATTAATTTATATATATGACTTTTCTTTAACACTATAAACACAAATTTGTTATTAGGAGAATTAAATGACGGAATTTAAAGTTTTTTCTTAATAAATAAGAGAGTTAAAGAAATTAATTTTTTAGTTCTTTTATATATATACACATAGATTTGATTAGTTTTATAATGCCTCTATTTATATGAGAACAATATGAAATATCAAATGATATCATGAATATGATTATTAATATAATTTAGGATTTATGATCCTAAAAAATCATGAAAATAAGAAAAATAAATACAATTAAATATCAACTGATATCATGAACATGACTATTAATATAATTTAGAAGTTATGATTATCAAAAGAGTAGGAAAAATAAAGACAATTAAAAATTTCTATTAAAGAATATAAAAAAATGGAGTAGTAATTGACATATTCATTTTTGTACAATAATAAGAAATATATAAACAGAAAAAATTGTCAAAAAAATGAGAAAACGGATAAATATGATTCTTGGAAAAAAAGAAGGTATATCACTTCTCTAAATCGTTTTATCCTAACCAAATACTTTTACATTTTGAGTTCGGATCCAACAGATCATAGTAGTGATCTTTGAAAATCTCAAAAACTTGAGAACTTTTAACAACAATAATATAAAAAAAATGTGAAGACTACAAATTTATATATTAATAATTATTTTTTCTATGAATTAAACTGTATTTTTAAAATTATAAATTAACTTTACATTATCATTCTATCATTACAATTAATAAAAATTGATCAACATAACTACAAAATTATATTTACATACTTTCTTGAGTAACATTTTCTTTTCTATTTTTAACCTTATAACAACAACAACAACAAAAATTATAAAATAAAGTTAACTAATCAAGTAAAAACTTTACAAAATATTTAGTTATGAGTTGAAGAGGAAGAAGGGCATTGCTCTCGATATAACATAATTCAATTCTCCAAACCTACAAAGAGAAGAAGAGAATAAAAATAATTAGATTCTCTAGAAACTACAAAAATAAGGGGAAAAATCTCAAGAAACTACAAAGAGAAACAAAAGAGGAAAAAAAATCAAATCATTATTTCTCAAAAACAATCATGATTTGTATCATCAAGAAGCAAAAAACAACAACATTAATATATAATTACAATAGAAAAAAATGATGGTTATATTATGCATGTCAAATCATTTTACCTCGTAAAATCAAACTATGCTAAAATATCTAACATTCTTCGTTATACATCTTTGTCACGACCCAGACCATACTGATTGACACCCACACTAATCCTCCGGTGGGAGAACCATTAATACTAATTAGCTAACCAAGAACTACACAACTAAATCAAAATTAAGGCATTTAAAGTTACGAAAGCAGGTTTAAATGCTAAATAAAAGAAATAGGGAGTTACCATAAACTCCAAACAAAAGTCTAATCAAAGTAAATGAGGAATAATACCTAGAACCTGAACGTCAATGTACCAAAACATCTAAAATTCAATAAGTATAAGAAAATGGGTACAACCAATTAAACATAAGAAAATCCTAAGTACAAGTCTAAGTTCGAAAATGTGGATATAAACAGAAAGAGAACTCATGGCAGCCCGGAAGAACTGTCTCACCCTTGAATTTGATTGATCACTGACCTTCTAAGCGAGGTATGTCAATAGCCACCTGAAGATGCCTTGTACTCAAAAAAGAAAAAGCAAGTGCAGTATCAGTACACAACCACAGTGTATTGGTAGGATCACGCGACTATCCCATAAAGTGAAACATACATAAGCCATTACAACATAATAATAACATGCATACACCGAACATATACAATATCAACATCATTTACGAATAACGTTCAATTTCACAATTCTCAAATTACACAGTTATGTCAAGTCAATGGTCCTCTAATGGAACCCACACCCAAACTGTTAGTGTACCGGTACGTGGTACCCGTTCCAAGTTAGTGTATCATATCGTGACACCTGTTTCAATATTTATGCCGATATGTGTCAACCGATCCCAGTTAGTGTGTTGGAACGCAACACCCGATCCATTCAAAAAGCCACAATCACAATCACAAGTATATTCTCATAATCATACAATCAAGTCATGATTCATGGCAATCAATTATCCGTCTTTCCTCATTTACGATTAATGTGATAAATAATGCAATATTTGCATACATACATGTATCATAATAAAGCAAGAACAAACATATATCACACAACATGAAATCACAACCATCACCTACCTCGAAAAAATATTGAATCCTCTAAGAAACTTGATCCTTCCCTTTCCGAATTCTTTCCGCTTGTTCTTGGTCTACAAACAATCAATATAATGCTAGGATCAATAAACAAGACTTAATTATTTGGAATATAATCAACTTTATCAACCCTAGATCAAAGCCATGATCCCAATATCCAACTTAGGGTTTTTCCACCATCCAAATAGTTCCAAAACCCTTCCCCAACAATAATTACCCACAAATTTACATTCTACGAATCGAAAAATGGATTCGGAGAGTGAAAACCTTACCTTTAGCCTCAAGAATGGGGGAAAACTGTCAAGAAAACACATGGGGTCGTTCTTTAGCTCTCAAAAGTCGAAAAGTGCAGAATAGAATATTTTTGGGGTTTATTTCTAACTTAATTCACTACTGGCCCGCTAGGGCAACACCCATCCCGCCATAGCTGCCCCGCCCTGGTGGAAATAATCCCGCTACAACGGCTTGCACGAAACCAATGAGTCAATTTAAGAGTTTCAAACCCCTATTTCAAAACACACCTTCATCCCATGATACTCAGAAACTACATGTTCACGCTAAGATCATTTTTTAGAGTTCTACTCACTCGAATTCAATTCCGTAAAGTCACACGGGTTCCTTAACGTCTTAGCTTTTTACTCATGTGTTCAAAATCATGATTAGATTACCCAATTGTTACCAAATTTCCCTAAACCTTACTGACGAAAAAGTTTTCCGGTCCAAAAAAATTTCCCGTTGGATTTTCTATAACGACGGGAATCGGTCGTTACAATAGATACCAATTTACCCATCACTCGTCCCCGAGTGACAAACTTAGAAAAAATAGGCTAAAGAGATAATGAAGTAGTAAGTGGATCGACGAACAACAGGGATACTTGTCTCGCATGTCCTTCTCAGTTTCCCAAGTAACCTCCTCAACTAGATGATGCTTCTATTGAACTTTCACAAACTTAATCTCCTTGGTACTCAACTTACGCACATCACGATCAAGAATTGCAATCGGTTCCTCCTCATACTGAAGGTCTTTGTCTAACACAACTGAGTCCTATTTTATGATGTAATCCCTGTCATCCGGATGAACCTCCGATAGATTAAGAGGTAAAGCCAATCTATAAGTCACTGACCCTAAACATTCAAGAACCTCAAAGGGACCAATGTATCGCTGACTTAGCTTGCCCTTCTTGCCAAATCTCATCACCCCTTTCATGGGTGATACCTTAAGAATAACATTCTCACCAGTCTGAAATGCCATGTCTCTTACCTTATGTACGCATACTTCTTCTGTTTACTCTGGGCAGCTAACAGTTTAGCTTGGATACTCATTACTTTATCTTGAACATCCTTCACTAAATCAACCCCCAAAGTTTCACATCTCCAGCCTCGAACCATCTTATGGGTGATCTACATCCCCTCCCATAAAGTGCCTTAAACGGTGCTATTTCTATGCTGAAGTGATAACTATTATTATAAGAGAACTCACACAAAGGTAAGAACTTATCTCAATGCCCTCCAAAATCAATCACACATGCCTTCAATATGTCTTCTAACACTTGAATAGTCCTCTCTGACTGCCCGTCCGTCTGTGGATGGAAAATTGTACTAAGAGTGAGTTGTGTGCCCAATTCATCATGTAACTTCCTCCAAAACTTGGAGGTAAACTGCGTACCACGATCTGAGATGATAGAGAGGGCACCCCATGCAACCTCACTATCTCTTTCACATAAACCTTAGCCAATTGTTCAACATTATAATCTATTCTGACCGAAATAAAATGGGATGACTTAGTAAATCTGTCAACCACTATCCAAATAGAATCAACCTTTGATGCTCATACTTTACTTGTTGGCAATTTTGACACTTAGCCACAAACTCCGCTACATCTTTCTTCATGCCTGGCCACTAATAAATTCGTTTCAAATCTCGGTACATCTTGGTCACACCCGGATGAATGAAATATCGCGAACCATGGAATTCTGTCAATAATTTTTGAATCAAGTCATCAACTCGAGGAACACAAATCCTTCCTTTAAACTGAGCACACCTTCCGCATCAAAAGTGGTCTCTTGTGCTTTACCAATCACAGTCTTCTTTCTAAGCTCATTCAAATTTTCATCCTCAAATTGTTTGGCCTTGATCTACTCAATGAACATGGACCTAACCTCAATGCTAGCTAACACCCCCCTTTTTCTGAGATGCCCAACTGCATGAATTTAGACTCCAAGGTCTGGATTTCCTTAGTCAAAGGTCGCTTAGTTACACTCAAGCAAGCCAAACTACCCATACTCACCGTTTTTTGACTTAGTGTGACTGCCACTACATTAGCCTTACCCGAATGATATTGGATGGTCACATCATAATTCTTGAGTAACTCCATCCACCTTCGCTGTCTCAGATTCAGATCCTTTTGAGTAAACACATGCTGCAAGCTACGATGATCAGTAAACACCTCACACTTGACGCCATAGAGGTAATGTCGCCAGATCTTAAGAGCAAACACTACCGCTGCCAACTCCAAATCATGCGTTGGGTAGTTCCTCTCATGTACCTTCAATTGTCGTGATGCATAGGCTATGCCATTCTTATCCTGCATTAACACAACACCCAAACCAGAATGTGAAGCATCACAATAAACAATAAAAAATTTACCTTTCACTGGTAGTGCTAGAATAAGTGTTGTGGTCAAGAGAGTCTTGAGCTTTTGAAAGCTCTCCTCACATGTTTCAGTCCATTCAAATAGTATCTCCTTTTCGGTCAAATTTATCAAGTGAGTGGCAATAGAATCAAAGTTCTTCGCAAATCTATGATAGTAGCTAGCGAGCCCCACAAACTCCTAACTTCAGCCACAGAGCTAGTTCAAACCCAATTCTTAACCGCTTCAATCTTTTGAGGATCTACCATTACCCCTTCTTTTGAAACTACATGTCCCAAAAAGGCAACCAAAGTCAACCAAAATTCACACTTAGAAAATTTCGTGTAAACTTTTGTTTCCCAAGAACACCCAGAACAATACGAAGATGGTCGACATGCTCTTCCTCACTTTTTGACTAGACCAAAATGTCATCAATAAAGACTGTAACAAACGAATCAAGAAATGGCTTGAACACACCATTCATCAAACTCATAAAAGCTGCAGGCGCATTAGTTAACCCAAATGACATAACTAGAAACTCATGGTGCCCATAGCGGTTACTTAGAATTACAATTAAGCATAACATAATAGGGGGAGAACCAAGTCATGCCTAAGATTATATCAAAGTCAATCATATCCAAAATCACTAAATCAGCCCAAGTCTGAAACCCATAAACAAAATAGGACAAGCACTATAGACATGTGTGACTATGACAGACTCTCCAACTGGGGTAGAAACATGGATGGAGGCATTAAGTATATCACAAATCATAACAAATTTTGAGGCAAATCGCACGGACACATAAGAATAAGTAGAACCCGGATCAAATAAAATATTAGCCATCCAGTCACAGACAAGAATAGTACCTGTGATCACTGCGTTAGACGCCTCCGCCTCGGTCTTTCCCAGAAAGGCATAATACTGAGCCCTATCATCATGACAGGCGACTTCCCTGTATGGTTGCACTGTACCTCTGCCTGCGTTACCATTTCCCCTACCTTTGTGGCCTCACTAATTTCCTCCTTACCCACCTTGTGGATGCCCTCGACCATTATTACCATTTCCTGCTGGTACCACTGCTTTAGTCTGCTGTTGCGCGGAATCCATCATGCACGGGTGAGGACAATCTCTTCTCATATGCCCAGGTTCTCCACAGTTATAGCAAGTATGATAAAAAGATGGCCTGGTGCCCATCGAAGGTGCGGTTCCCTGGCTATCATGAATCAAATTCTAAGGTGGAGTTCCGTAGTAATTACCTGTGGAAGCGGGCAATGCAGACTGAATTGTTCAGGCTGCAAGTGTTGGTCTTCCTGAACCTTTGGAGTAAGATCCCTGAAAGTTGCCTGAATTTTTGGTTTTCTTTACTAATGTCTTAGGCTGACCTTCTCGCCTCACCCCCTCCACTTTCTTCACAAAATGTGTTACCTCATTGAAGCTTTTTCCTGCAGAGGTCATATGAACGGACAATACCTTTAACTCAGAATTTAGCCCCTTAACAAATAGACGGGTCCTCTCTTCCTCAATAGTCACCAATTGCGTAGCATATCTAGACAAGACATTAGGGGTGTCTATCGGCTAGTTGTTTACATCCCTACTCTATTCAAATAAGGCGAAACGTCGTGGCAACTCAAAAAATAATCAATTAATTAAATTTTAAAAGAATTTTAAGAATAAACAATTTTTAAAGGAGTCGCCACCTAATTTTAGGAAAACTAGGAAATCAATTAAAAATGTCTACGAAACCAAAAGATTCTAGGTGAGGGGTTCAAGTTATTTAGAAGGAAAGGTGTTAGGCATCCTTCAAAATCCATAATTGTGGGTCCCGACTGAATTCATTTTTTCAAATTGAGGAAGAGATAAAGTAGTATATGAGTATAACAAACATGCAAAATACACAAGTAATAAAATAAAACAATAATATAATAAATGGCCTAAGATTTGCCTAACACCGATAATATACACAATATCGAATAAAAATATAAGTCAAATTCCATTCGATTAGCTTCAATGGGAAGCAATTCTGGGTACCTGTAAAGTCACTTACTAAAAGTGTTAGTACTAAATAAGTATGACTAAAAATAAATAAATTAAATAATAACTTAAAAATAAACATCCGTCTTATTAACATGGGAGGCCTTGGAAATCGACGGTAATTTCTTCATCGATCAGTTTTAACATGCAAAATATAAGCATAAAATTAATTGAAAACTAATAAAAGACATGGACAAAACAATATGAAGCAACCTAATTCTTGGAAAACAGTGTACGAAACCAATCCAAATGAATCAAGAATAACAAAATCTATAAAAATGGAGAACAACTTCTCATAGGAAGCAAACACCAGTCATCATTCTAAAAGTAAATAAACTATTGCAAAAGTTACAATAAATTACATGAAATGGTTGCCAGAACAAACTAAAAAACAATACAAAAATTAATATAAGTTAACATTATAATTACCGATAACTAAATTTAATATAATAACATAAATTGGCAAACTAAAAGTAACAAAATAAATAAAACAAAGTGTCTATGGGATATAAGAACAAGCAAAGGTAAATATTTAAATCAATAAAATTAATCTACTAAAATTAAACTATAATAAATAAGTAATAAAAAAAGCTATATGATAAAGTTAATAACCAATAACGACAGTAAATTTGACCCTATATGCACCAAATCTATTCTAGTTCTAGAATATAAATAAATTAAAACAGTGGAAGAAATAGATAAAATAAGCACAAAAATAACAAATTCATAACAATGAAACAACAAATAACTAACAAATAAAAATAAAAATTCAACAACCTGAATAGCCGAATCAAAACAGTGAAACCATGGTTTCATTTTGTTTCTACCGGAGCAATGGTGGCGCCGCGGTTTGCTGAGGATTTTTGGTGGTAGTATAGTGTGGACAAAGTTACTGCCCCTTTTTGGTCTATCGCCGGAGATGGCATCAAGCTTCTGGCTTAGATTTGCAAAAACAACAAAATTAAATCGTAAAAGAGAGAGGGAATGGGCTGGTTCATTGTTGGTTTGAGGCGGTGGTGGAAGTTGGGTTTCGAGCTTCTTCTTTGCTGTTTGGTCGGGGTTTAAGGGCGTTTGTTGGTGGTTTGTTTGCTCCTGCTACCTGTAGCTATGGAGGAAAATAGAAAAATGAAGCTTGCTGGAGAAAATGGTGGAGCGATGGTGGTTCTCCGGCTGGGTTTTACCGGAGAAAAAAGAGTGAATGGTTTTGAGTTATTTTGGGGTCGGAAAAGGTTGGGTTAGGCGGCTGTTCGCCGGAAAAAAGAGAAAAATGAATGGTGTTTTGGGTCGAGTGGAGGTCCGTTTTAGGTGGTTGTTTGGTGGTGTTTCAGGCGGCTGGTTGGTTTCTGGTTTGGGGTTGTTGGGTGGCTATTTCAGGTGTTTTCCGGTGATGTTTTGGTTTGAAGAAGGGTCTGGTTCGTGATGTTCCAGCGGGGTTTCGTCGAAAAAATGGAGAAGAGGGAGATGGGTGTGTTTGGTTTGTTGTTGTGTTGTTGTTTGGTAGTTGTTTGTTGTTATTGTTAACAGCTCGGTTCAATGGTGTTTCTGGCGAGGTTTCACCGAGAAAATGGAGAAAATGAATAGGGGTTTTGAGGTTGCCGGAGCTTCGCCGGATTTCGGGGTGGTGGCAGCCGGAAAATTATTGAATAGTGAACCCTTTGTGAAAAAAAATCTGAAAATTTACAATCTCCTCTAAAAAATAATTCACCACCCCCCACTTAATGACTAAGAAATAGGTTAAATAGAAAATCAAAAATCACCTATAGTACAATACCATTATATAAAATACATGGGTCGAAACCACTAGCTAATAAAATATCTGTGTAAGAAATCTTATTCATATTCTAATGGATTTTCATACTGTATAAAATATCAAAATAAATATTAACAAATGTAACAAATAAAATGAATATAGAAAAAATATAATGAACGTAACTAATGACATGTAAAAATGTAATTTTAAAATTAACTGATAAAAAATCCTAAATTTTGATAAATAAGGATAGTTATCGATAAACTTATTTAAAATTATAATTTTTTTATTTTGAACTATTCAATAAATAAAACTTAAAAGTTACGAATTTTGAAAATGTTAGGCCCAAATTGGGTGTCAATACTAGTTCGGTTCGGTTTATCAGTTTTCGGTTTTTAAATATGTTAAACCAATAACCAAACCAATAAGATATTTGTTATCGGTTTTTGGTTTATCGGTTATGGTCTTTAACAGTCCGATCTTTGGTTTAACCAATAAGAAAATGATTTCAAAACAAATACATGACTTGTCTAACAATTTAACGCGAAATAAAAAGGAGGGAAATCTAATTACTCATTGAGTGCAAAAATTCTGCTTAGTGTAGTAAAAGTATAGCAAATACTCACAATTCACAACCCTAGTCATTGCCTAACCTTTGCCGTCGTCGTTCTTAGTTCTTTAGGTTTTTGACATTGTCAACGTAAAGAGTAAAGTACTAAAACCTAAAGGGTAAATGCAGAGAGAAGAGTTAATTAAGTAATTTTAATTGTGTAGTGTCCTTATAGTTATAGTCTAATAGAGTAATTATATTAATATTTTTTTAATTTGTTTGATATTTATGTATGACTAAAAATTATAATAGTAAATTATTATATTCTTAATGGGTTATTGATTAACCCAATAACCCAATATAAAAATTCAATACCGAACCGATAACCCAATAATATTTTTTATAAAACCATTAAATAACCGTTAACCCAATAACTCAATAACAATAAACCAATAATACTTTTTTCAGTTCGATATATCGGTCGGTTCAATTTTTGCACACCCCTAATTGATACTGCACTTGCTTGTTCTTTGTTGAGTACAGAGCATCTTCAGACGGCTATTGATAGACCTCAGCTAGGTGACTATTGAGCGTGATCGGATTCAAGGGTGAGCTAGTTCTTTCAGGCTGACATGAATCTTTCTTGTTTAAGTCCACTCTTTTCGGACTCAGACTATTTGTTTAAGGTGTTTGTTTAGTTTCGGGGTTGTACCCCTTGTTCTTAGACTTGTCGTTAGTAGAGTTTTGGTACAATGACTTTCAGGTAATTTCCGCATTAGTTTGGTTAGTTATTTGTTAAAACCTTTGGAGTTTATGGGGAATCCATTTTTATTATCATTTAAACCTGTTTCCGTAACTTTAAATGCCTTAGTTTTGATCTGATTGTGTAGTTTTTGGTTAAGTTGTTTGGTTTGGGTTGTAGTAATGGTTCTCCCACCGGAGGGTTAGTGTGGGTGCCAATCACGACGGTCTAGGTCGTGACAGTCAAGAAAAATCAAGACATGACAATTATTGTTAAATTTTAAATTAAATATATTATTCTTTACTTATCAATTAATTTGATTTTTTTGTTCGACTCCAACAAATATTATTTGGTTTCAATCACATTTTCAAAATTTATATCAAATAAGAAAAGAAATTAAGCTCAAGAAATTTAATATCAAATGGAACTTTTAAATATAAACCCTTTCCATCTCATATGTCAAAAATAATAATTATAGGCTATAAATGTGGTAAGAGCGAAATAAGTTTAAGTTTTAACCCTCCGATTATAATTTTTTAGTAGTTCTAGTAAATAAAATATGTTTAAGTTAAAAAAAATCTTTCACAATTTCACACATTTTAAGTAATAAAAAGAAGAAATATTTGATCATATATATTATTATTACCTTAATTCTTAAAATCTCCTTCTTTTTTTCTCCTTTTTTGGTATTCGTCTTGATTATCTACCTCTTTTTCATATTTTTCCCCATTATTTTGCTTTTAATAAATTTTTGCTCATGCAATTCTACTCTTCTCCGTATTCATCCAACATTATTTATTTTTCATTTTTTCACTCTTTTTTTTGCATGTGTTTAACTTTGCTTGTCCAATTCTTCTATAAAATCAATAACTATTTAAATAATCAAGTCAATTCATCTCTCTCTTTTTATTAATCCTATGAAATAATTATTATTTTATATATTTTTTGTTATGATTTATGTGTTATATGAGACATTCATAAATAATCTTAGTTTTATTAATTATCTTATACTTTTGTGTTGTATATTTTCGTCTATAAAGATCATATGTTGAGATCACATGTTGATACGATGCATCAATGTACTCCAATATTTATCAAAAACTATTTATGATGAGTACTTTTACAAATGATTTTGTTTTTTTTAACTTAATATAAATTGTCAAAACATTTTATTTTTTTAAAAAAGAAACAAAATTTTGCATCTTCCTCGTTAATAAAATAATCATTCAAAGAAACCTTAAAAATTCAAAGAGCTCAGAATAACAAATTCCGTCAGTCCCTTGCCCATCCAATAAAAATATTTTTAAATATTTATTACGATTCAAATAGCGCAAATTACAATCCTAGAATTTAATTACTTTTTCATCTAAATCTTATAACATCTTTCTACTTTTATAGGATTTTGATCTAGCCTTTATCATAAACAATTATATATATATATATATATATATATATATTGTCACGACCCAGACCGTCGTGATTGACACCCACATTAGCCCTCCGGTGGGAGAACCGCTACTACAACCCAAACCAAGCAACTAAACCAAAAACTAAAGCATTTAAGGATACGAAAACAGAAATAATATCTAAAAATTGAAGTTCCCATAAACTTCCAAAAGATCTAACAACTAACAATGCGGAAAACACACCTAGAACCTAAAAGTCAATGTACCAAAACATCTAACAAAGAACCAAAGTCTAAACAAGAAAGGTCACAACCCCAAACTAACAACTAATAACTAACTAGAAAAAGTCTAAGTCTGAAATGGTGGACATAGACGAAAGAGAACCCATGGCAGCCCGGAAGAATTGGCTCACCCTTGAATTCGAACGATCACTGATCTTCTAAGCGAGGTATGTCAATAGCAGCCGGAAGATGCCTTGTACTCAACAAAAATAAGAGCAAGTACAATATTAGTACACAACCACAGTGTACTGGTAGGATCACGCAGCTATCCCACTAAGCGTAACATAAGCAAGTCAATACAACATTATAAACACATGCATATATCGAACATATACAATATTATCAACATTTATGAACAACGAACAACTTCACATTTCTCAAGATACATAATTATGACAAGTCATTGGTCCTCTCATGGAACCCAAACCCAAACAGTTAGCATAACGAAACGTGGTACCCGATCCAATGATTATGCCAGAACGTGGCAACCGATCCCATAATTATGCAGAACGTGGCAACCGATTCAAGTTAGTTATGTCGAAACGTGGCAACCGATCCATTCAATAAGCCACAATCACAATCACAAGGATATTCTCAAGATCATACATTCAAGTCATGATTTCATGGTAATCATCATTCATCTATCTCATTTAAAACAAGTGTGATCAATAATGCAACATTTCTATACATATATGTATCATAATGAAGCAAGAACAAACATACATCACAAAATCATAGAATCACAATCATCACCTACCTCGAAACAAGCTTTGAAACCCTAAGAAACTTGATCCTTCCCTTTCGGGATTTGTTCCGCTTGTTCTTGGTCTACAAACAATCAATATAATACGGGAATCAATAAACAATCACTAATTACCCGAATTACTAACAATTATATGAACCCTAGATCAAACCCATGATCCTAATTATCACAATTAGGATTGTTTCCACCATAGATTATGGATCAAAGTCCTCCCCCATCAATATTTACCCATTAGATTACGTTCTACGGATCGAAAAACGGATTCGGGGAGTTAAAATCTTACCTTTAGCCTCAAGAATGGTGAAAAATGGTCAAGAACTAATATGGAGTAGTCTCCTAGCTCTCAAAGTCAAAAAGTGCAGAATAAAGTTGTTTTGGAGTTTATTTACGACTTTAAGTCACGTTTGGCCCGCCACAACGGCCCTCACCCCGCTACAACGGCACTGTCGGAGCGACCAAAACCACCATCAAAGTGGCTTGCACGAAACAGTGAGCTATTTTAATAATTCCAAGACCCCCATTTCACAACACACCTTTAACCAACGACGCTCAGAAAATACCGTTCACGCTAAGATTGATTCCGGGAGTTCTACTCACCCGAATTCAATTCTGTAAAGTCGTACGAATTCCTTAACGACTTATCTAACAACTGATGTAATCAAAATCATTAATAAGTCACCCGATTGTTACCAGATTTCCCTACACCTCAAAGACTCTGATTTCATCCAAATCTGGACTAGGTTGGGAAGTTTCAAGTTACTACGACAAAGTTTTCCGACCCAAAAAATTTTCCCATTGGTTTTTCTATAGCGACGGAACCCGGTCGTTACATATATATATATATTTGACGAACAAAATATATCATAAGTTATAAATCTTAATGCATATATATTTTTTCTTCTTTTCCTATTTCGAGCAACCAAATCAGTTCTAATTTTAACTCTTACTAAGATTAGATATCTAACAAGTTTTTTTTTTTTTGTCAACTAATTCCTTTTGCCTAAAATATAATTTAGATATTTTACAAAATATTTCGTGCGTTGTAAATCTTAATGTTTTCTTTTTCGAGTTGTCAAATTAATTCTCCTTGACCATTTACTAATTTTATGGATATTTAAGAGTCACTTTTTTTCTTGACTAATTAATCCAATCATTTTTCACAATTATGAATATATCTTGCCTTGTTTAAATCAAGAAAAAAATTAGTACTCCCTTCGTCCAATAATAGTTGTCCACTATACTAATTTAGGATTCCAACAATATTTGTCCACTTTATGAAATCAATAGATAATTTTACACTTAGTTCTTAATTTACCGTTATCATTAATTATAATCATTTCTCTATTACATTTTCAAGACGTTGTATTTATTATATTCAAAGGGTGGTATTGTAAAATTACCCTTTTATTTATAGTTTCTAGTGTTCAAAGTCAATAGTGGACAAGTATTATTGGATATAGTCTATCAGTACACAACCACAATGTACTGGTAAGATCACGCGGCTATTCCAGTAAGCACAACATATATCAGAATTACAACTAGCTAGACACATACATGCACATAATATATATATACACACGCACACATTGATTATCATTTCAGGATCAATGCACAATTCCACATTCTCAATAACAAGTAGATATAAAAAATCAACGGTTCTCTGATGGAACTCAATTCAATGGTCCTCTCATGGAATCCATACCCAAACTGTTAGTGTGCCGGATCGTGACACATATTCCAAATGTTTATGCCGGTACGTGGCAACCGATCCCAGTTAGTGTGTCAGATCGTGACACCCGTTCTAATATTTATGCCGGTACGTGGCAACCGATTCCAGCTAGTGTGACGGAACGTGACACCCACTCCATTCAACAAATCACAATCACAATCACAATATATATTCTCACAATCATACAACAAGAGGTGATTCATGGCATGTAATTATTCGTTCATACTTATTTACATTAGGTGTGATCAATAGGCTTCATGCACATACATGCATGCCTTACAATGAAGCAATTACTAGCATACATCACAAAAAACATGAAATTACAATTATCACCTACCTCAAATCCAAGCTTGAATCCCCTAAGGCACTTGAATCTTCCATTTTTGAATTCTCTTCGCTTGTTCTAGGTCTACAAACAATAATTTATACGCAAGGATCAACAATCAAAAGTCTAATTATCCAGATTATAACAAACCCAATAATCCTAGACCAAACCCTTGATTCCCATACCTAGATCAGGGTTTTTTCCACCATAATTCCCAGATCAAACCCTCCCCCATTGATAATTACCCATGAATTTACATTCGACGGATCAAAAAACCGTTTCGGGGAGTGAAAACCTTACTTTTAGCCTCAAGAATGGTGAAAAACGGTCAAGAACTCGCCTGGGGTCGTTTCATAGTTCTCAAAGTCGAAAAGTGCAGAATAAAATATTTTTGAGATTTTATTTCCGACTTAAGTCGCGTCTGTCCCGCTATGGCGGGCCCAACACTCCACAGCGGCCCCGCCTTGGCAGGAATAATCTTGCCACAGCGGCTTGCACTGAACCAGTGAGCAAATTTAAGAATTCCAAACCCCCATTTTCACAACACACCCTCATCCCATGACACTAAGAAAATACCTATTCACGCTAAGTTCAGTTTTGGGAGTTCTACTCGCTTGAATTCAATTCTATAAAGTCGTACGGGTTCCTTAACGTCTTAGCTATCCATTCATGTAATCAAATTCATTAATCGATCTCTTATTTTTTACCAGATTTCTCTAGACCTCGCTGACTCCGATTTCGTCCAAATCTGGACTAGGCTAGAAAATTCCAAATTTCTACTCAAAAGTTTTCTGGCCTCAATTCTTTTCCCATTGGCATCAAGTATATCACAAATCACATCAAATCCCAAGGCAATTGAACTGACACATAAGAATAAGTAGAACCCAGATCAAGCAACACATTTGGCATCTGGTCACAAATAATAACAGTACTTGTGATCCCTGAATCAAAACCTCAGCCTCAGTTTTGCCCGGAAAGGTATAAAATTGAGCCTTGTCATCTTGACGAGCAACCTCTTTGCCTGGTTGCACTGCTCCTCTACCTGCATTACCATTTCCTCAGCCTCCACAACCTTGCCGATTTCCTCCTCATATTCCCCGGTTCTCCACAATTGTAACACACTTAATAACTTAACCAAGTAAGCATTGTTGCTATTGGAGCCGTCGTATCCTGACCCTCCTTGATATACAATCAATCCATGAAATCGTAGTATAACTTGTAACCTCAAATGACATTACTTAATTTATCATTCGCTAAACAACCCATACATGTTGTGACAACAATACTAATTTTTTTTCAAAGTAATGGTGTTCATTATCTAGCCGTCCCTTACCAAAACTTCTTGAATGTTGTCACCTATAAACTTGAATCTGCAAATCTGACCTTAATCCCTTTACAAGCGATGATAGTAGCTAGCGAGCCCCATAAAACTCTTAATTTCACTCACAAAACTATGTCGAACCCAATTCCTGACTGCTTCAATCTTTTGGGGATCTACCATTATCCCTTCCCTTGAAACTACATTCCCTAAAAAGGCAATCGAAGTCAATCAAAATTCACACTTAAAATATTTCGTATACCACTTTTGTTTCCCAAGAACACCCAGAATAATATGAAGATGGTCGATATGTTCTTCCTCACTTTTCGAATAAACCCAAGATGTCATCAATAAAGACTATAACAAACGAATCAAGGAATGACTTGAACACACCGTTCATCAACCTCATAAAAGCTGCAGGTGCATTAGTCAATCCGAACAACATAACTAGAAACTCATAGTGCCCATAGCGGGTCTTAAATGCCGTTTTTGGTATATCCTCAAGCCTAATCTTTAACTGACGATAGTCAAACCTTAGATCAATCTTAGATAAAACTGATGAACCCTACAACTGGTCAAAACATCATCTCTCCGAGGCAGCGGATACTTGTTCTGAATGGTGACCCTATTCAATTTTCATTAGTCTATACACATCCTCTCTTGCTAGTGATGGTGTTACCATTTTGTTGCTCTAGTTCGGACCATATAGTGAAGGAGGAAAGATACCAATTTGTATCACCTAGATACCAATTGGATTCAAGTCATAGCACGAATGAGTAGAAAGAAGTGAGTTTTTCCTAAGGTCTTATAGCCTCTTGAAGAAAGTACGTACATCTTCGTACTGTTCCGCAAGACTCTACTAGACTCATTTTGGTACAGTGAGATCAACGGAACTAGAGCTCTGATACCAACTTTGTCACGACCCAGACCATCGTGATTGACACCCACACTAACCCTCCGGTGGGAGAACCATTACTACAACCCAAACCAAACAACTTAACCAAAAACTACACAACCAAATAAAAACTAAGGCATTTAAAATTATGGAAGATGATTTAAATAACAATAAAAATGGAGTCCCCATAAACTCTAAATGTTTTAGCAAATAACTAACCAAACTAATGTGGAAAATCAACCCCTAGAACCTGAACGTCATTGTACCAAAATTTTACTAACAAGAAGTCTAAGAATAAAGGGTACAACCCAAAACTAAGCAAACACCTTAAACAAATAGTCTGAGTTCGAAAAGAGTGGACTTAAACAAGAAAGATCCATGGCAGCCTGAAAGAACTGGCTCACCATTGAATCTTATCACGCTCAATAGTCACCTAGCTGAGGTCTATCAATAGCCGCCTGAAGATGCCCTGTACTCAACAAAGAACAAGCAAGTTCAATATCAGTACAAAACCACAGTGTACTGGTAGGATCACGCGGTTATTCCAGTAAGCACAACATATATAAGAATTACAACAAGATAAGCACATACATGCACATAATATATATACATACACACATCGACTATCATTTCAAGATCAATGCACGATTTCACATTCTAAATAACAAATAGATATAAAAAATCAATGGTTCTCTCATGGAACCCAATTCAATGGTCCTCTCATGGAACACATACCCAAACTGTTAGTGTACCGGATCGTGATACCCGTTCCAAATGTTTATGCCGATACGTGGAAACCAATCCCAATTAATATGTCAGATCATGACACATGTTCTAATATTTATGCCAGTACGTGGCAACCGATCCAGTTAGTGTGTCGGAACATGACACCCGCTCCATTCGACAAACCACAATCACAGTGTATATTCGCACAATCATACAACAAGAGGTGATTCATGGCATGTAGTTCTTCGTTCATACTTATTTACATTAGGTGTGATCAATAGGCTTCATTCACATACATGCATGCATTACAATGAAGTAATTACTAACTTACATCACGCAAAACCCGAAATCACCACTATCACCTACCTCGAATCCAAGCTTGAATCCGCTAAGACACTTGAATCTTCCCTTTCTGGATTTTCTCCCTTGTTCTAGGTCTGCAAACAACAATTTATACGTAAAAATCAACAATCAAAGGTATAATTATCCGAATTATAACAAACCCAATAACTCTAGATCAAACCCTGATCCCCATACCCATATTAGGGGTTTTTCCACCAAAATTCCTAGATCAAACCCTCCCCCATTGATAATTACCCATGAATTTACATTCTACGAATCGAAAAATAGATTCGGAGAGTGAAAACCTTACATTTAGCCTCAAGAATGGTGAAAAATGGTCAAGAACTCGTCTGGGGTCGTCTCCTAGTTCTTAAAGTAGAAAAGTGCAGAATAAAACGTTTTTGACGTTTTATTTCCGACTTAAGTCGCGTCTGTCCCGCCATGGCGACCCCAACCCACCATAGCGGCCTGATGGGATTAATCCCGCCACATCGGCTTGCACGAAACCAGTGAGCAAATTTAAGAATTTCAAAGCCCCATTTTCACAACACACCCCATCCCATGACACTTTGGAAAATATCTGGTCACGCTAAATTCAGTTTCGGAAGTTCTACTCGCCCGAATTCAATTCCGTAAAGTCGTCCAGGTTCCTTAATGTCTTAGCTATCCATTCATGTAATCGAATTCATTAATCGATATCTTATTTTTTACCAGATTTCTCTAGACCTCGCTTACTCTGATTTCATCCAAATCTGGACTAGGCTAGAAAATCCCAAGTTTCTACTCGAAAGTTTTCTGGCCCCAATTCTTTTCCCCATTTGCTTTTCCCTAATGACGAAAATTAGGTCATTACAATGACATCGCGTGAAGCGTGGACAAGATCAATAGTCTTCAATAATAAATTAAAAAATTGAGATGCAAATGAGAAATATGTGGTTTGTTGAAGGATAAAAGAAGCATGCCAGATATATATTTATACTAATAGGTGTAGTGACTCGTAGAATCATTTTTTCAGCATTATTTAAATTTTTAATGGTTTAAATAATTAAGATAGAAACTTTTGGTCTTCTCATCATAAGTAATAGAAGGCTGAAAAATTGAAGTAAGTATAATGAATTTAAAAATATTATAACTTAAAAAATTATTGTGGCTGATTCATTAAGCAATATTAATATGACAAAAAATTATTTAAAATCCAGTTTGCATCTCTCTATGGCCACCATTTCATTTTATCTTTTTCCTCAATTTTTTGATTTTTTAAATTCATTTCTTAATATAATAATCTACTAAATACCTCTAATGCATCTATTAACCTACAATTAAAGAGGATAATAAATTTTTTTAACATAAATAATATATTTATTAATGCAATAGAAAATGAACAGTTGTAACGGTTTTGTAATCAACCAATTAAAAAAGTATAAAAAAATATGTAGGAGATCACATAATCTGTAAGTAACTTGACAAAATGGAAGAATCATTGGAAGAGAAGATTTACTACTTCAGGTAAATTAATTTTTTGAAAAGTTTTACTACCTTAGATAGATCAAATTTTTGATTTGTTTGTACAAATAAAACTAGGCTGGAGAGCACATATTTTGAAGGTAAATTGACAAAATGAAAGAATCATTGCAAAAACAGATTTACTCCTTCAAGTAAATTGAATTTTGCTTTATTTGTGTAAATAAACATTATGCAGGAGATGAAATCAAGAACTCATAGCAAGAGATGATTTACTAGCTCAGATAAATAAAAAAATTTGATATGTTTGTATGAATGAATTCGTTAGAATATACCTGTGTAGATTTGACCATTTTATGCCAACAAGAATTACAACAAGAGGATCTAGCAAAATAAGAATGAAATCCTATTTAATAATTCAATATACTTCAAGATCGAAAAACATCAAAACGTCTTCTAACATTCAACTTGTGAACCGTGGAAATGATGCCACCATGAAATATTAATTCTCTCATTCTATTCTTTTTGATTTACAAATAACGACAAAGCTCTTTAAAAGCTAATTTAGAGATGAGAAGTAGATATCTCATATTGAACAAAAAATTCACCGACTCTTTTACTTTGTCTCTTTTTGTAATGATGATGGAAAATCATGTAATAATCATTTTTCTTTAAAATAAAAAACTTTTGAAAGGATTTTGCACTATAATTCCTTCTACAAGAAAATATATATCGAGAAGAAAAAAATCATTTTGATTGAGAAACTTATAGAAAGAATGATAAGTGGTTCAAGGACAAGAATAATTATTTAGAGAGAGAATCAATTTATTAAATTAGGAAGGAATAATGAGAAAATAAGTAGAAATGTATATTCTAATTCCTTTTTCTTCCCTTAAAAACGTCTTTTTATTCCCCCTCCCTTAAAAACGTTTTTTGTTGAATTTTTCCTTATTTATCTTTAATTAAAGTTTGTTTTATTTTCTTTTATATATTTTCAATTGAAGTCTTTTTATTTTCTTTTATATATCTTTAATTAAAGTTTATTTCTTAAAATTATTATGACGTGATATTTTTTTGGGCCTGAAATTTTATTTATATTTTTGTAGTTTTTTTGTTTTTAAATTTTATATTATTTTTTAAATTCTAAAAGAAAAAAAATTTCACTTTCAAATTTTATTGAATATCAAAGTGACCATATTTAATTTCATTCATCATCAATCATTCTATTTATTTTTTTACTTCCTCACCATAATTTGATCATTACTCTCATTTATATCATTTCCTTAAATCATTTTTTTTTTGTTTTTTAATTTATTTATCTGTAAGGTATTGAAATAATATGGAAAGTTATAAAAAAAATTGATTCTCTTTTCTGATAAAAAAGAGTAATATGATAGTTTGAAAAAGAATGAGAAGGCAAGGCATGAAATTGAGTAAAAAGTAAAAGGAAGGAAAAGAAAAAAAAAGAAAAAAAAAATTAAAAATACTACCATAAAAGAAAACACAAAAAAAGGAAAGGGATTTATACGTTACCCTTTGTTTTATTTTGTTTTACTAATTACATCATTCTCTATCTATTTTTTATTTAACATTAAGATAGAAAAAAATTTATAAAAATATATAAACTAAACTTTCAAAGAATATTTTGATTTTTATTAACATAGCACATAAATAAATAAAATATTTTAAAAATCAAGAATAGGAGAGACAAAATTAATTATAATTCTTGATCAAAAAAATATTTTTCATATAAATTTTATAGATAACAAAATTAAGAAAGAATAGAAATTTCATAAACAATATTAAATTATGATAATAAGAATGAGAGATGAATAAAAAAAAAAATCTTGGGAAACTTTAAAAATAAAAGGTAGAAAGAAAAAGTAATAAATTGTAATAATGTGAGGAGAGGGACAAATAAAATATTTGATTTTTTTAAAATTTTTATCTATTGTTTTAGATTAAAAGATAAATAATAGTAAAGAAAAAAAATCCGTGATCAATAATAATAAGAATAAATTACAATGATAACGAGGAGAGATAATAAAATTTTCATTTTTAAAAATTAAAAATAGAAGGTAAAAAAATAAATTTAAAATAATAATAAATTATAGTAATGATGAGGAGAGATGAAAAATAATAAATTGTAGTAAT